>WWET01001315.1:18623-48279 GCA_011038615.1 Limnodynastes dumerilii | reverse complement strand
AGTTACACCTGGGCTAAACCATGTTGATTTCAGGGGTAGTCAAGTTAATTGTATTCTTTGCATGCAGGGAAATATCTTTGAATTGCTTACTGCACACAGATACTGACCAGCTTTACTATCACACTGTTATTTAGACTCAGGCTGGTAAACATCACCTCTCAACTCTAATACTGTTTGCAACAAATTAAATATGACTCCCCTGCAATTAACATGGCTTAGCCCAGGAGTAACTAAGTTCAAGCACTTAACTAGGTCTGGATCCAGCTCAATGAATCACCATGAAAAATAGAAGCTTCCATTGCGATCCATGTAAATATCCAGTCTCTCTGCCAGCCTGGTCTTTTCAGAGCGGGCCAGCGCTTCGTTACATTTATTAAATGCCGAAGCAGAGTTTTACACTCCGCTCCGGGCATAAAAATAACTCCATCTCAGGATGGTGTTATTGCAGTTATCCCAGCGATAAACATACATGTGTGAAAATAAATAAAAACATAACAAAATTTCCATTAAATTATTCATATAAAATATTAATAAAAACATTTATAATATTAATAAAGTAATCCTCACAGAGATCTGTCGGATGGGGCAGAGTTTGCCATCCGCATAACAAAACCCCGCAACGCAGCCGGGTTTTGCCACACTAATATGGCAAAAGGGGCACCTATCTGCCATCGTACGGAGGCAGATCTGTGTGGTAAACTTAAGGTACCTTCCCATATCAGGGGAGTGACAGGGGTATTCATGCCCCTATTTTGTGCATAATTACAGACCCCTACATGTATGGAAAGTATGTGGGGGCCTGAAAGCGGTAGGAGTTCAATTCATTGACTTGGTCTCAAAATGACCCAGATTTCAATCCGAATATGGTATGTGCTGGAAAAACAAGTCTGAGCCATAGAGGATCCACCTATCAATATACAGGGCTTAAAGAATCTGCAGAACACGCCCTGGTCCCAGACAGGGCCGTCCTCAGGGGAAGACAGCCGGGACTTTTGTCCAGGGGCTTGGCGATACTTATCTTATCTCTTTCAGAAGCAGGTATCAGCTCTATCCTACAGTCAATATTTGCTGCTGTAGAGGTGTAGCAGGGAAGGAGCATCAGTCTGCTGTGAATCAGAACTGCAGGTCTGCAGTGCACCGCCCCCTATGTGACATCATAGGTGACATCAAATAGGGGCGGAACACCACTGCCTGTGCCCTGGACACCAAAACTCCAGGGGAACTTACACAATATTAGACAGGCAGTTTAATTTTTTGATTAATCAATGCACAATGGGAAACCCCATCTGAAATATAAATCCAAAAGACTAAATAAAAATACCTTCCATGCCATGCATGAAAGTTATAATTATTGTGGCAAGTTATAAGAATTTTGTAACAAATTGTGTATAATATTAAACATTAGTTAGCTGAGAATACCACCTTTTTACATCATATCTTTAAAAGCTATGTCTTTTCCTTTCTTTGAAAGCTATATCTTCCGAACCCATAGAAACAAAGATTGTGTGTTACCATAGAGATAAAAGAGTTGATTAAAACTCACTGTTGCTCTCTACATATGCATTCTGTTCACAACACAAGAAAAGAAAACAAGAAAGAAAAGCCCTCGTGTAAATGAGCCCTTATTGTCCTGTGCTATGTCTTCCTTGCGTTGTAATACATATGAACTTAGCCATTCTTTAGCAGGTCTGTCATGCTTTTTGTTGTTAGTAGACTTCTGTTTGCTAACTGGTTGCTGTAATGAAATGACTGCTAAAGAAGCAGATACACTGTATGACTATCACATGACTAAGCCTAACAGGGTCTTTAAGAAGAGATCAGGGTATTATGAAAACAACAAAAACAAGAGGATAAACCCTGCACGCGAGATTAATAAAACAATCCTATGTTATAAAAATGTAGAAATTCCTTCTAAATACAAAGAAAGTAAAATGGTTTAGTTAAAGTTAATTATATCTCATAAAGAGGATGCAATAAAAATTCCATTGTAAATTTTAGTTTACAACGACCTGACTCATCGCCCTATTTATATTTTCCATGCACAGCTCTAGTTTTCCAAATGAGAAAAGGAAGACATGCCATCTGACAAGCTAAAATGTGCACAATTATTTCACAAATGGTAGGTGTGTATTTTGTCAAAAGATTTGGCCTTGTTAGACCTGTATGCCAGCAACAAAATGAGCAACAAAATATAAATACAAGAATGTGGAAACCTTCTTACTTAAAAGAAACAGAATTTTTTATGCAGAATTTAGAACCATAAATCCTATTCATTTCCCAATGTTTCTGCACTGTTTAAGTACAGAGTATAAAAAGTTCACTCCAGGTCATGAGAGACATTGGCGGTAGGATTAAACTGGACAAATGCCACCTTATAGCAGTCATCGTCCAGACACGGTCCTGGGAAACAGTCTGTAAGGATGTGTGACTTCACAATGTTATGCTATTCAAACACATACACATTCTTGTTCCCGAGATACTAGCCAATTCTAAGCTGTGTGAAGCTATCAGATCAGTTTTTGAGTGAAATGTAAGCAGATTTGTTAAGATAAAAATAAAGTTTCAGTGATTTAGGAATACTATGTCCAAACCCTTTAGCAACTTTACTTTAGCAAGTAACAAGAGTGACCAGACCCACATGGTCTTAATCTTTATCACCCATTTAGAAATGTTCATAGGATGTTTTGTAATGCTGGCATTGGACAACATACTGCCTATAAAAAGAACAGTGGGGGAGGGCAATGCTGCAGACACTGCTGAATTGTCTATGTACAAGAATATCTTTATAATCTGATGGCCGTATTGCAATTACACTTGTACTTTCTGCTCTTGGGACACACTGGAAATTAGAAAAGTACCTATAAAAAAGCATCTATAGAGAAACATGGCGCAAATGTGTAAATGTCTCTGCAAGGTACAAATTTTGGATCCCGCCCCCGTACAAAAAAAACATTATTAATTATTTCTAAATAAAAAAAAAATAAAAAATAAAAAGAAGTGCTAATGCCGCCCCGGGAGTGTTTAGTTAGAAGTGGGAGAAGGGAGAGATTTAGATTAGCCGGGGAGGGTGGGGAAGGGCATTGTTCGTGCGTAGTTTCCTTCTTTAGAAGAAAACTATGCACGGTTAGTTAATGAAGCTCTTAAGTGCCATAGGGTACATAACAACGGGGGGTGGGTTGGGGGCTGATTCACTCTTAACTGTGAATACGGTCCAATATTACAAAATCCAAAGAATTCTGATGAAAAAAAAAATGGATAATATAATGTTCTTGTCAGACAGGATTTTTTATGATAAATGTGATTTCTAGAAACATTCCCATGATTTGCGGAAACAAAGTGAAGAACATAAATAAGACATATCAGCCACGCAATGAATAGAGCTTGAACCACATGAATGGAGATCTGAACTCTCCTGACATAAAAATCAGCTTCACAGTAACAGCCAAGGACTTAAAGCAAATCGTTTTGCATAACTCTGAAGGTCACTCGGGCAACAAAAGGTGTTAATGGAAACAAGTAACCCTGGCATGAAGAGGGAGGCCAAGGGAGCGCCAGGCACCGACTGTCTGTGCACCTCACAAAATCCATTCTAGCATGTTGGAGGGAACCAAGCATGTTGCCAGGGTGACAAAATGGGGAATGTGATTTAAGTTAAGAAAAGCAGGGAGCTGGCAGAGATGTCAGGGAAGAAACAGAGCATCCACTGAAAGCTAGTTCAATCTACATTCCCCCAGCAGGACCCGCACTATACTTCACATCCAAGTAGCTGTATGAGAGAGGAGACAGTTAACAGGAATTTCTGGCTCTCTGCAGGAAGACAGAACTTCCTGTTTAATCAGCTTGGTCATGAATCCTAGATCTTGAAGGCCCCAAGACAGTATGCTCAGTGCATGGAGAATGGTTGCCAACTTCTGCAAATGAATATCTGGGAGATTGTAACAGCACCCTCAAGGTGTTGAAGCAAAAGGGTGTGTCCTGTACTGCCAAAGGGGTGTGTCTTGTCAGGAGCTCCACCCATGGGTGTGTCTAGCGCTGCCAGGAAAACTATTTCTCAATAAATTAGCAGCATCGGTATTTTACTGATTGTTAGTACAGAAATATCTCTGTACTTATTGTGAATACTGTGAATAGGAGATCTACTGACTTTTTCATCTTTATAGAAAAGCCAAAATTAGGTGATACCACAGTGTATTTTTAATTTCTCCATGTCTCCATTATTGAAATCATGTTGTCTGAGGTAAATACCAGTCTTTGAAATCACGTTGTCTGAGGTAAATACCTGTATTTGATTACATCTTGACCTCCATATAATGGCTGCCTCCTTAAGACTTAATGCGGGGAATAAGAACACTATTTCTAAATTCTGCCATCATACCACAATGACTTCTGGAACTGAATAAACATTAGGAAGATTGCCAGCACTTCAGGGAGACAGGGAGATCATCTACTCTTCAGGAAGTCAAGTTATTCAGGGAGAGTTGGCAATGATGCCATAAAAGAACCAAGTGCCAGACAGTGGCTGAAGGGTGAAGTAATAAACAGATAACTCACCGAGCTCTTTAGAACCTTGGCTTATGCTAGCAAGTTCTCCCAGTTTCACCAGGGCATCAAAATAACCTTTTGCTGCTACAGTGACACCTGTAAGAAAAACAGTAAGGTCATTATACGTGGATAATATTAGAAACCCCTCCATCCATCTACTCAACTTAAATGGGACCCTAAATAAGCCATAGGCAACTTGCAACACTACATAAGTCATGAGACTATGTGACGTCCCGTTAGGCTCTGCCAGCAGTTGCTTGCTTGTAGATTCACAAACCCTAAAGAGCCACTGGTTCCCTTTACCTGCTGTAAATGGTTTTGGATACTTGGATTACTATCCATTGGTTCTTTACGTTTATACTCTAAAATACCTGTGTACTAATAACTACAGTACCAATGTTTTTTAATGCTTTATATACACCAACATCTAGCCTCCTCTTTTTTTTTGTTATGGACCCAACACTTTCATCGATTATACTAGACCTGGCCAAAACACCAAGATCAGGCCCATAGATACTAGTAAAGCAAAACCAATCAAATACTATGTGTGGCAAAAATGGGCTGAAACTCTGGTTTCTTTGGGGCTCAAAGAGAGAAACTGAACGACAAACACACAAGGTCTAAGTCCCAGCAGGATCTGCTGGTAATCCTTCCGTGAAGGCCAAATGAAGACTGTTACTGTGCTCTCTGTTGAACATATTATGCCATACCACTGAAACATAATTCTGCTTTATTGTTTATATATAAGTCACAAGGCTAGGTTAAACATGTTACACTGAAAAGCAAAATCTCTTTTTATTATTTAAAAGTAATACTAACCACCAGTCTGTAATAAAGATTTCTTCTTTTGCTGCTTCCATCGCATCGGCTACGTCATTAAAATATCCCTTTGCATTGACGTACCTAAAAAAAATCCCAGAAGCAATAAAATAAGTAATAGTTACACATCAACATGTGAAACATCAATCTCTGAATCAAGCAGGCGTTTCAGAATGACTGCAATCTAATGGCATCACCTTGTGACTTGCACTCACACAATAAACATGTACAAGGAATACATTTCAGATATTGCCATTAGGCAAATGTTGTAATAAGAATGCAAATTATGGGCATGACTTTAGCTGCAATGAATTGTGGCATGTGTGATTTCCAGATGAGTAATTATTTACTGTGCAGAAAACGCATTCTAAAAGAGTCAAATGTACTGAAAGGAAAACTCTTTTAAGCTTATTATATATGTTCTGTTATTACATTTACAACTTTCCTGACTATAGCGACACACCAGTCAGCCACATGAAAGATGTAATAAAGAAAATAAACTATTCTTTGTGGACAGGATAAAGATCTCAGCTTCTTCTAATTTCCCAACAGGAGAGAGGAGGCCACTCCCTTCACGCATACAGATTAAAAAGAGCAGAACCCTAACATAAGATTTCTGCAGTGTTCCCAAATAAAAAAAACAATCGAGATAGGACAGAAAGGCTTAAACACACCTTACTGTAAAGTTAAAATAGATCCCCCCATGCATCCGACGTATGCTTTCCACCTTCAAAGGGCCAGATTTACTAAGCTGTGGGTTTAGAAAAGTGTAGATGTTACCCATAGCAACCAATCAGATTCTAGATAACATTCTCAAGTATGTAATAGGAAAGTGAGAGCTAAAATCTTGCTATGGGCAACATCTCTACTTTTCCAAATTCGCAGCTTAGTAAATCTGGCCCAAAAAAATTTATACTGCGAAAGTCAGGATCCTTTGGATCTAGGTCTGTGCTGGAAGTTCCACACGCTGTCATAAAATGCAGACGATTGCCGCTTGCACAGAGCACAATGGTCTGCATAGATAGGTTTGGGGAGTTAAATGATACTGTTGGTGGAGGAATGGAAGCATGTCGCATTCCATAGGAGGAGCTGTAACAAGTTGCAAGTGTTCTGTTCTTAGAAATCAGTTCAAAAACAGTTTATTAAACATGGCAAAAAGTATAATATCCAAAGTAAAATAAGCACACCAATGACTCTTATATGATTTAAGCCTTAAATGAACCCAAACCAAGTATTTTAAGTTAAAACAGACATATTTGCTGTGGCATATCTTAAGATCACAGCAAATAACGTTGTTTTTTTTGTTAGCAAACACTTTTTATTGGAAGCTCACAGTAAAAAGAAAAACACAGTCAACACGAGTAAATAAATACTCAATAAAACACATCTAATAAACTTATTATATGGCGAAAAACTATATGTAGACAAAAAAGGGCCAATATTCCCATTCATTAGAATAAAATCAGCAGAAGAGGGAGGAGAGTCATATGGACAATGCACAGGAAAGGAATGCTTGGAGAACAACAAGAGGTTCAGGAAACATTCGTTTTGGAAAGCAGTCCAGGGAGCCCAGAGGCTATGAAAGCTGAACAAAGAACTTCTCAGAGTACTTTTGCGATTTCCCATTTGGTAGATATGTCAAATTATATTTACAAACAATTCAAAGGGGGAAAGGTGTGGATGTGCTACATGTTGCAGGGAGTTTATGTTAGTGTTTAGGGAGGTCTACAATGAACAGAATAAGGGGAATATATTTATAAGTGAAGGTAATTGAAAGTCAGGCAGATCACCTTTCTATTTATTACATGCTGGCCAATTTTATAAAAAATACAGGACTTAGTGTGGTCACAGTTTAGTGCACTGGGAAAAGGCCTCTAGAACTCAACTTCATAAATCAGGTGTTTTAGTTTGACAAAAATAATACCTACAGATAAATGTACACTAAGACATATTAAAACTTTATGACAGCGAAGAGGTGTGCATTGACCTCAGACGACCGAGTGGGTAATGGTCCCAGTGTGAGCATATTGTGTGTCCTTTAACAGACAGGAGATGTAAAGGGATGACTCAGTGGAGAAACCATTACATAGGTTCCCCCAATTGGAGGTTAGGCGACATTGTAAAAGAAGAAATAACCACTAAACAGCGCTCCAGATTTTAGGCTAGGCCAGATTTTACAGCTTTTCTAGCTGTAGATTATCAGTGGAAAGAAACAGATTGTCAGTTGTAGCCGGTGCTTCCCTCCTTCCTTCTAGGTTCCAAATAAAACAAACAGCCATTATGGGCACTGCTGTTGGAATTCTGTGTCCAGGTAAGTGACAGCCCATATATAGGTATGGTGAGACAGTACGCACATCATACAATAAATACCTGAAATCATATTACAGCACTACAAAAGAAAAGCTTCCCATGCATAATTCATCCTCTTTGCAGTCACAACTGAATGGGAGAGTAAGGTATGAATGATAGGACAAGAGGGGAGTATTGCAGTGCTCACAATGGTCAAATCTAGGGAGGAGAGCTTGGGGAGGGGGGTAATGTGTATGAGGAGTCAACAGTTATTTTGTATCTGTTCCCAACCAAACAGATGAATATTATCATTTAGACTATTTAGATATTATAGGACAGCCTCATTTTTTTGTGCACATACCATTTGCAGAGAGTGTGATTTTGGATTGCTGCATAGGAGCCAAATCTGTGTTCCATAAGGAAATTTCTCCCATGCTTCCCAACAAATTCTTCAATGGCCTGACCCCACCAGCGAGCATGTCGGTAGCTGTTGCACTTTAGAATTAAAGACCTATATAAAAAATAGGTATTTTATCATTTAAAAACATACTGTGGTAGAAATAGTACATACCGCATTTCCCCTGAATATAACACTGGGTCTTATATTAATATTTGCCCCAAAAGATGCATTAGGGTTTATTTTCAGGGAATGTCTTATTTTTTCATGTACAACAATCTACATTTATGTCATTGTCTTCTGGAACATCGTCATAACTCTCCAAACCACAAATTCCGGCCTAAATTTCTTGTGACTCCATTTCCTGTAGAACCATTGGCCCCGATCCCTTATGTCCATTGCGTGTTGCTATGGACATACTAAATGCGTCCGACTGACTATCCTAAATGGGGCTTTCTGTGGGGGTACGGCTTATATTACGAGAATTATGAAAAGACATGATAGGGTTTATTTTCCAGCTTAGGTCTATTTTTCGGGGAAATATGGTAGGTGTAGACTCCATAATTATTGAATTCATTACATTCCCAGAACGAGAATCCAAGGGAATTACTACATTTGTTAAGGTGGTGGTAAGTAAAAGTATGTCCAGAAGTGATTTTTTTTATTGTTGTAAGTGCAAAACATGGATTAGTAGATTTTAGTTAATAATATTTTTTTGCCTGTTTATGGAGAGTTCCTTGATGCATCTTTTAATTAATAAGGTAAACAAGAACTTTAAGGAAGATAAAAACCATACACAATGTTAAACAATCTGAATTCCTAGAAACATATTAACATTTACACATGCCATAGAAAAGCAGAATATATAAACAAATAAAACAGTCCAAATTTAAGACATAAGGACACAACTTTCTCTTTTAAGTAACAGTTTATATGAGTGCTTCGCAATTTTGAAATTATTATATGTTGTAAAACTTCATATATTGATAAGCAATGTTTTATTAATAAGTTTTGACAATTGTTTGATATTGCTGTGACAAAATGTTATCAAATCTAACTGAGTGAGATTACCTCAGTGAGATGGATACATAATATACCTGTTTGTAACTGTTCCATTATACCAATGCCCTTAACATTTGTATACCAGTATGTATTTGAATCTGTGTAATAAAAATGATTTAAATATAAATAAATAAAACATTTACCCATGCTCTCTGCGCTCTCATTCATAACTATTGACATGTATTTTACAATTTTAAAAAACGCAGTAAGCATTTGTTATATGGAACATAGACTTATTAAAATATAGAAAAGGCAAACTAGGAGCCTTCTATAACCTGGGAAGAGGAATAATGCCTTCAATTGTTCCAGCTCCTTTGCATGCCTTATATTAAATGGCTTAAGTGTCCCCTTGCTGCAAATAATTCATGACACTGATCTCCCTATATCAATGGTATGTTACCATGTGATTGTGTTTATTTGAGATATACTAGGGTCAATGTCATGTGTGTATTATATCTCTGACTTTTCGCTTCAATAAAACAGATTATTAAAAAAGGAAACTATTTTGCTTTTGTTTCACTGGATTATAAAAATAAAATATATATGTAATGCATGACCACAAATGAAACAAGACATAAAATCTACTTGAGAAACTAAACTTACTTTAACTAAGTTAAAACTTACCTGGAAAGATTGTCTATTCGTAACCCATACTGTGTCTCTGTATCTTTTTTTCCAATCTTTATATTAAATTCCTGGTCAACCAGAAGGACAAAGCAAATAGCACCACTGTCTATCTTCATGTACAAGAGGAAAGAATCCTTCACAACCAACCACCTACAAAATACAACAAATGTTTTCCCTGCATAAAAAAACCTAAATTATAATATAATAAACTAAACGATAATACTAAATAAAGATAAAATACAACATTAATTTAGATGTAGAGGGGACCATGGCCCAGATCCTGGGCTACGGCCAACAGGGGAATGTACATATTTCCCCCGTTTAGAAGGTTGTGCGCATGTCAACGAACGTTACGTACGCCGGATCTTACGAAAAGGGGGCCCCCCCCACTATGCATGTGGTATCTCCGCCGTGAAGGCGGAGATATACATGCTAATGAGGGGACGGGGCGGGGGAGACCCAGTTGCGATCAAGTATGCGGCCGTAACAGCGGGGAGTGCAGGGGGCGTACTGACCACGGGCGGCTGTAAGGTACCCGTAGGTCAGGATCCGGTCCTCTTCTATTTGCAATGGGTGGTCAATCCCCTTACCTAACGCTTCCCATATAAGGGGGGGCTTTACAAATCACGGCATATACAACATTGCTGCTGTTAAGTGGGGAGGATTGTAAGGCTGACCTGACAGAAATTTATGGATGACAATGAATTGAGATATTTTGTCTTTTCTTAAGGAACTGTTTTTGTCAATGCTAATTATCTAAACAAAATCATATTTGATAACAAACCTACTGTACAGACTTTTCATGATATAATTTGGGTGCTACATAAAGTGAACAATTTTAACCAATTCCAAAACTTCCCCTTAAAAGTATAAGCTGACAATGTAATACAGGAACCATAGCTCTAATTAAGTTGCCAAGCCGACATAAGGGCTGCTTCAAGGAACAACGTGTCGGCACACACATAAGAAGCTGGACAGGCTTTCTAAAAAGACTGCAATGGCTGTGAAGAGGGCATTGCTAGTTTAGTGAGCTTCTGCTTGACTGTAAACTGCAACTAAATGACTGACTCTTCTGAAAGTAACCCATACTGTCTGTGTCAACTGCAGACTTTAGATCCCTTAGACCCTGTTGCAACTTTCTAATTTCTTCTTCAGATGACCTCTTACTACTGTCACGTAGTGTAGTGAAACGTAGTAGTTCTTTTAATACCTCTTTGACCATCTGTAGCAAACACTTCCTTGTCCACAGCAATTTAAACCAGGAATTCTGTAGCCACCAGATCTCTTCATGATCATTCCTTCTCTGAAACAAAGCATATAGGATTTCAGTGTGGCACTTGATATTTAAATTAACATAATCTGGGATGTTGTAGTGCTAATGCAATATGTGATAATTCTAGTATGTTGTTGCTACAAAGAGACACTTCATTTTACCAGAATGTTTCTGATCTAAAAAGGACACATCAGCTCCTAATGTGGTATCGCCCTAGATAAACCCCTCAGAATTCTGCATCAGAAAGGTTTACATTGTGAATTCTATCATGGTGTTACTATAATGAGCCACCTGCTATCTAGTATGTAGCCACTCTAAAGGGATAATGCAAACATCTACTGTCACACAGCATTGCCCACTCACAAGCACAGTGTATAAAAAAAGCAATGTTCACTAGTCAGACAGAGTCTTTGTGACATGGCTTCTTCTGATGTTGGATAAAATAACTTGTATTGTATATTATTGAATACATATTAGGATAAGGGCAAACCAAAAAATAAGAAACATCTATAAAATTTATCATCTATAATACTTATAATACAATTCTGTTTCAAAGTGACAATCACAATTAAAATCTATTTTATTTCTAAACAGATGGCACACTTACTCTTATGTTCACACCAGTCTTTAACAAGCTTCTCATGTACCACTGTGTTAAACAGCTACTTTCACAGCATGTAACAAACAGGGAAATATTTGAATCATAAAAATGGTGAAATAATGGATTTAGAGGGCAGGAGCACTATAAACATTCCAGAGTTCTCGCTCAGAGGTCTGTTATTACTTATGAACCCCAGGGATAAGTGTGTTTGTTTTGGAAAGATTTCCCAAACAGTTGTGTGGCTTTATTAAAAGCCAGATTAAGGGTCCCTGGGGTTGTGGATAGGAGAAGAGAAGGGCAGTCTCCATACACCACACTCAGTCCGGGTCTTCAGGCCAGCCAGTCTGTTAGCTAGTTACTAAGGACACCATCTGTCAGCACGGGTCTCTTAAGTGAAGTAAAAGACGCAGAAAGCCACCAGAAAGCTGGGTTTTGCTGATTTTGGCTAGTATTAAAGGAAACTCTCCAATATTTTCCCAATTTATGTATATTAAATTTTTTATTGCAGATATACATTATTATATTTTCAAGTTTATGAATATTTAAAGTTCTGTTAGATACACAGATTTCTCCCATTAGTTTCATGAATTAAATCACACTAGAAAGGTTTTTAGTGGACAGGCAACACACATATACATAACATATAATTCCACAAGAACGTTCCCGAAAACTACCTGTAAACTAACCATATAAAACTTACATGCCCTTCGGTCCAAGGTCATGAATAAAAGACAGCTGGTTTACATCAATGAATTCTCTCTAAGAAACAAGCACATAACAATGCATTATACATGGAAATTTATGAACCCACATTAGTTATGTATGTAACATGCTAATACATAAGTTTCATAAATCTGCTACCTATCTGTCTTCTATTTGCTACTCTTTTTAAACTCTGCCTAGCTGGGCATATTTAAAATGGTTCCACTATGCACTGTGGTCCTAGTGCCTCCTGCCAGGCAAAACATACCTTAATCATCACCTGCCTCCTCCACCAAGGTCATATGGTTCAAGTAGCAACACTTGAGGGTCAAGAAGCTATCATTTTTTGGCCTTAACCCCACCCTGCACCCCAGCACTAAGCAAATCTTAACTTTTATGACCTATAATAGGAACATTACCACAATCTATTGATACTAAAAAGATTTATTAATGGTCACGTTATAATGATTTTCTTTTTTTTAAGTAAAAGTTCAATTGTAATCTATGTCTACAATGAACTATTATTCAGCCTCGATAGCCATGTTCTATAAATAAGAGTAGAGGATGAATCACAAATACCATCATAATCAATCATAAATGTAGGCTGTGAGTGGTGTACATTAAAGTTCCTGTAAGTAAAGGCTTTTTAATTAGGACATGGGACTGGATCCTAGAATCCTAGATTGCGCTGCGTTTGTCTAGTGGGGATCGGATAGCGTAGCCTCACTATATTCATGTGAGTGCTTTGTGAACTCCCATTGCTCACATGTATGGACTTCTTACAGCAGGACCTACTTTAACATTAATTTGATTTGGTATTTCAACCAAAACAGAACAGAGGACGACATATGGGATTGTAGTGATTTCAATAACAAGAAACCTTTGTAAAGATCTTATAAACAGCATGGTGAGGTTATGAGAGTTATGCTGAAATTGCTGTGTGTAGTAATAAATGCTTACTAATGATCTCATTCTTATATTTTTGCCCTGAATTGTCTGACTTTAGAAAGAGTAATGCTCTATGGAAAGGTACTCGGAATGTCAAAAGGCCATGAAAGGAACACATTTTTCACTTACTGTTGCATGATAATTACGGTACATTGGCATTTTTAATAACGCTGACAAGTAATCTTCCAGTTGTTTCTGCAACAAGAAAAGTAGGACATTTCACTTCAGCATACAATATGAGATGCAATAGGCGAGTTTTCCAGCTAAAGTCACATCACTCATTAAACAGAGATACAATGTATGGTATGTAGTAGCAACGCACATTTGTCTACTACGTGCACTCTGTAGATAGGAGGACCTATTGCGGTTCGCTCCCAGCCAGTTCCGCAATCGATCCCTGGAGCACTGCTTATGCCTCGATGAGGCATAACAATCGATCCCAGGAGCACCGAACACGGTGCTCTGAACGGTAAGCAAACCCACTACCTAACCCTCAGTCTCCCCCCGCAGCCTAACCCTAAGTTACCCCCCTGCAGCCTAAAACTAAGTCTCCATCTCAGCCTAACCCTAAGTCTCTCCACCCCCCGCAGCTTAACCATAAGTCTCCCCCACACAGCTCACAGCTTAACTTTAAGTCCCCCCCGCAGCCTAACCCTAAGTCTCCCCCCTCTCAGCCTAACCCTAAGTCTGCCCCTTCACAGCCTAACCCTAAGTCCCCTCCCTGCAGTCTAACCCTAAGTCTCCCATCCCCCGCAGCCTAACCCTAAGCCCCCGGAGACGGTTACTCACCTCTCCGGTGGTGGGGTGGAGGCTCTTCCTAAAATAAATATGTGAGTATGCGAATTGCATTGCCTAACCTTAAATCCCCCCCAGGCTAACCTTAAATCCCCTAAGTCCCCAGAGTGGGTTACTCCCCTCTCCGGTGGTCCGACAGCAGCACAACGGAAATGAATGTATGAGTATGTCGATCGCATACTCAGCCATTTATTTAAAAAAAATACTACAACGGCTGTCATTTGAAATAGACACAGGCGAAAAGCAACTTTCAGCTGTCTCTATTTTGCAATGAAGCCATCGCAGTGGGGACTCGCAACGTGTAGATTGTATTTCCAGTCTGTATGTTCATGGTCTACCTGCACCAGTACTTCTCTAAATGATTACAAGAGGAGTCTCTATAATGACAGAACAGTACAAAGACATCAGGCTATCTGTATGCCAGTTTCATTACAAAGTCTAAACCTGGTTAAGTGATGCAGCCATGCAGGGTGTCAGGACATTAGCATTAGCATTGCAGGCACACACTCAGACATTGCCTGGACCACAGCAAACATTAATAATGTTTTGACTGCAGCCTATTTCTAAAGCTGTAAACAGTGCCTGTAGTCACTAACTAATAATGCGGAGGTTAGGACAAAAGGTAAAATATAAGGGGGATGGGAGTGGGGACCAGAGATGAGCTTTTTATAGGGCACATATAGCCCTATTATGAGGGATATTTTAGTGACATTAAATTAGTTCATTATGGGGCACATTTCACACATTAACCCAGACAATACGAAAGAAGGAGAGTAGTGAACTCCCCATCAGTCCCCTCTCTCGTGTGGACTTTAGCTCAGTTACGCTGCCATAAGGCAGCCTTAAGTCTCTCATGCGGATTAGCGGTCCGTATGGCCGTAGAACCATGTGACAGGCTTAAAACATGTCTATATTGTAAAATTTACATCTTGTCTCCATTCACCTTGCATAATTTTGGTGGAGGGGAAGGCCTGCCGCTGCGTAACATCAGTCACACAAATGCACACACACAACTTACACAAAGTGAGTCAGGCAAAAGCCTGAATCCGGCCCATAGAGTATAATTATTTTTAATTATAAAAACATTTGTTTCTGGCAATAAAATGATTGGCTTAAAAGCTTCTTCTGCAGCCATGATTGACTTAAACTTACAGATTCAGCAATACCAATATTGTGCAATAATCAGATGCAGACTTCTGCTGGCGCTGTGTCCAGGGCTATGACACCAGATCTCTACTGGATGCAGTGTTCCACACTAGTGCATGGGAGGCCACTCCCCTCGTTCGCATGGAGTTCTGAGGACAGAACCCCACCCTAAGTTTTCCAATCCACCATTACCTAAAATGAACATGGGTAGAGTGGCGTGCATTGGGCACACCTATACTGTATAATTTGTATCCCTCCCCATAGTGCTCTCATCTGACCCACCACCAGAAACATGCTGAAATAATAAAAAAATACTGAAGATGGATCTTGCGGATTCAGATCTGTATTAAAATCGCAGCGTGTGAGCATTCACAATTATATCAATCACAAAATACTATCTTTTCAGCGGTCTGAATCTATAAGAAGAAAGTACTTCACAGTTAAAAATGATGCCTTCAAATTGTGCATACTAATGAAAGCCCAAAATAATGCATTCTGCGGAAGCTGGAAGACAGTGTCTAGTCTGCAGCATAATTACCCTTCTACTTGAAGACTGTTCTTCTCTGACAATCTCTGCATTACGGGGCAGATTTGGCATCGACCTTACTTCTCCTCTTTTCACTGTCTGTCTTCTCACTGTGTGACTAAAAATAAGAACCATTAACCTCATGCCCAGTCCTGAGATTTCAACCGTTACCGTCAAGGGGTGAAGACCTACCTCCTAGTAGGAATAGGGATGCGGATGAAAGCTTTGTATCGAAGCAGTTCTCTGTGAAGGTCCTGGAAGTGCTTAAATTTCCTTTTGACTTGCCACGTGAACTCCCCATGGGTTAGCTCAATTGTGTAAATGTTCAGAACCGATGTCTGAAAAACAAAATAATAAGAGTTGTGATATTATATACACTATGGGGCACTATGTTAGGAACAAAAACAAAAAACGGTCCTAATTTCTATCTGTACAAACTACGTTGCAATATAGGGGGTTAAAATTTATGTTATACTTCACACTTAAAATAAATAAAATTTTACTCACTGTACACCAACACTAATAAGTTTTCAAATGCAAATTAAAGCTAGGTTTGGATACAACTCCTCTGGGCTCTAATCCTATTTGCACTTTTGACTCTCACTCCTGTAACATGGTTTTGCCAAGGTGCAGATTTAATCCATTATTTGCTGTTGCACCCAAACTCTAGATCAAGCCCTTGATGAACAATGGTGACTCTATGAATTATTATACAGTCCCTATAAAAAAGTGTGATGGATGTAAGAAGTTGCCTTGCTTACAGATACGTAAGATTTAATGTCATTTAAATGTATATAGTGATTATATGAATAAGGGAAATAATGCATAATTATGACATTTTTTTGCAACAATGTGGTAGAAATAAATGTGCACCTAGAAACAGTATAGTGAATGGCAGGGTTCAAGTGTGGGGTCAGCAGCTGTACTTACACTGCCCTGTGTTTTTTAGCACTGCTTAAGCTGTTCTATCATAAAGCACATCTACTAACCACAGTGGGGTAGATCCAGAACTACGTACGCAAGTGAATTTACGCTTGCCGCTAACGTAAATGCGCCCATTAGTACTTACTACGAATGCACGCAGCAGATGTTATGCCAGAGCGTAAAGGCCAGTCACGTATCATCATTGTAACTACGTACGTGCTTTGGCGGGTAAGTACGTGCAGCCATTACGGCCGACAGGAGTTACGCTTGGAAAAGTTAAGGTAGGGTTTGGTAAGCGTAAAATGGCTAAAGTACATACGACCGAGGGGAGCGCCTAGGGGAGTGCATAGTAAGTACGCTACGCGTTGAAACTTAATGGGAACGTAGCTCTGGATCTGGCCCAGTGACCCCAGATTCTCAAGTGAACGATAAACTGGGACAGTTTTGAAGGAGATGATGATCTATATCCAGGGCCGGCCGGCTATATATGTCTATATATAATCTAAATAACTCTTACAGTATCCTACAATGATCAAAACATCTGTTTTATCATTATGAGATCTTCGCTATATAGATAACTATCTGGTAACACTGATAAACCAAAAAACAGCTCGGGGTGAACTGTGAAAGTAAGAGTATCCTGTCATATTTTTAGGAGGTTTCTTAGTACACATTACCATATAGTTGGGAATCTTCCCACTACCAGAAATTATACACTATCATCCTTTTTTTTTTTTTTGCTCAGGGTGGACTGTGAAAGTAAGATTATCCTGTCATATTTTTATGAGGTTTCTTAGTACACATTACCATATAGTTGGGAACCTTCCCACTACCAGAAATTATACACTATCATCCTTAATTTACACATTACTTAAGTAAGACATCTTTTGTTACAGAAATAGTACAAATGTCAGGCATAGATAATAAAGAATGATCATTTTAAAAATAAGGAAAAAACATTTATTTGAGGCAAAAAATTAGCACAGTAAGAACCACACTAGAGTAATTTGACCAATACATATAATTCTCACCTTTGAGGAAGAAGATGAAGCAAAACGTTCTACTTCTAGAACTCTGACTTTAATAGGACACCCTGTCAGGTATGATTGGAGGTCAGGTTCTTTAAACCCTTTTGTGTTGTAAATAGCAGAGAAAGGAATGCAGACACCTAAGAAAGAAGGTGTATAATCAGAAATCCTTAACTTACCAATAATAGCAACATGTTCTTCAAGTAAACTGCAAAGTTAAACTATAAAGATTATTAGAAATAGGAGATAAAACTGAAAGAACTTTCAATTGAATGTGACCTTTAAACACTTAACAATAGTAATCTGACAGTCTATGTTACTTCACATAACGGATTCTGATGGTATTTACAATTTACCAGCCTATTATTTCCATCTAGCCCTATAATACATATAGCTGGTTTATCATACAAATACTTTCTATTACTTTTTGCCAAATTACAAAGTGACCAGATTAGACTTCATACCCCTGCAGCTGACAGCTCTCTCTAGAAGCTTTTAAATGGAATAAGAATTCTAGACAGAAAACTAATTATGGAATGATCTGGGTCACTTAAACTTGCCACCTGCCCATCACATATTGTGTCTTTCAATTCTATTAACATGTTTGTAATTGTAATGCTTACGGTCTTCTCTCTGTAATTTGGTTACCACAGTATATAATGTTCCTGGAACATGAAGGTAACATAATTTCTTTCTGGTAATATAAGCTTAGCCAACACAATAACTAATCTTACTTTCACAGCAATCCTCTTTTGCTATGGTGTATATTAAATAAATAATCTAAAATAATAGCTGAATGGTTACTAGCAGCAACATCCCTACTTTCTTCTAGAGGTTTCTAGAAATACAACCATGCCTCTTTTTCATGTGTTAAATATTCAGTCAGAAATCAAGACTATCCTACAAAGGTTGGAACTCTTGAGACATCTAGCAACTAGGTATTTCCTGGACAGGCCAAAGTTAAAGGCCATTTTTTCCCTATGCGAGTAAAGTATTGTCGTTATGATTCATAAGATAAACAACAATTTATTGACAAATATAGTGTGTAACCCCAGCAGACATTTGAGAAGGACAGTGAAAGTAGATATTATTGTGATCTTTTAATTATCATGAATTCAGTTCACTGGTTCACCAGGGGCACAACATCTAGCAATATAGTAATTTAGCA
This sequence comes from Limnodynastes dumerilii, assembly GCA_011038615.1. Classification (NCBI taxonomy): domain Eukaryota; kingdom Metazoa; phylum Chordata; class Amphibia; order Anura; family Limnodynastidae; genus Limnodynastes; species Limnodynastes dumerilii. Next base: position 29,432 of record WWET01001315.1, on the reverse strand, counting down.
TGCATGATTGATGTAAGATGTAAATGGAAGCACACTCACCACTTGCTTTGGGATCACTTACGACCTCAGAGTCCACTTCTTCCCCATCAAAGTGGAGCTCACTGGTGTCGAGGTTTTCTATCAAGTTGCTCATGTCTGCCGCAATCTTCTCTAGTGTAGAAGAATCTAGTTTTTTTGTTGGTCTCAGTGACATGTTGTGCACTAACAACCTGTTAACACAGGGGCCTGATGGGAAACAGAATGAATGCTGTTCAGGTAAACAGTGAAACTGCAGTAACCTTTATGAAAATTGCACACATCTTTCAGCTTTTCCATTCCTTTAGCTTCTCTTTTCTTCTATGGCTAAGTTGTGAGAACTTGAAATGGTGACCTTTAAAACTGAACCACACTTAGAATGTGTGAGGAGGTTTCTCTTACAATCCTCTACAGCTACAGCGTGCAGTGTATTTTGGTAGGTCAATAGTCTAATGTAATTAACCATTTTGTTGTCAGAAGATCTTGACTTGGGTGAATTCCCTGACTGTCTTCCCTGCATTACAAGGTTATACCATAAAGAATATACATTTACTAACTATTACTGAAAAAAAATGTACTTAAAAATAAATAAAATGAAAAAAAATCCCACACGCTTTTAGTTTAGAGCTACATTTTTATTGCTTGCTCACAGTTGCTTAAAGGGAAAGCAGCAAAGAAAATAAAAAAACTTATTTTATAAATAAATATTTTTCTACTATATTACATGCATACATAGGTAATAAAATATATCTCCTAAAAACTACAAATAAGTATCAAAATACAGAAACACCTCAGAAAAAGACAAAATAAGACTGGCACAAACTAGTTTTTTTTATTCTCTTTCATTTGTTAACAACCAGAAATATTTCCCTCACACTTTCTTAACCCTTCAGTCCTGTTGTTGTCAAGGTAACAAGAGAATGTGAATTTTATAACTTGAACAGATTCCAGGCCTCTATCTGCATGCCTTATCATTTTAAATCACAGTTCCTTGTAAGATTACTGCAATTGGAGTGCACGTGAAATAGTTTACAGAGGTTGGGACAGCAGTGGTGTGACTCTCATCTAGAGACCAGTAGTGTGACTGCAGCTCCGTGTTATAGAATTGACAGAGCTTTATGGTATACTTACCATAAAGGTGGGGAGTCCATTTTTTTTTGTTTTATCAGTCCCTTAAAATGTTAACAAAATATAAAGGACCAGTTTATAGATCAGAGAATGACAGCAATGTTGTGTTGGTTTCTCAGTTTGATACTGAAGTTATTGGTATCTGACAGTATCCCTACTGTATCAATAACAGATCATGTCTACACAGTTATACGTTTCTCAGTATTGCTGCAAGTTTAATTTGTATTCCTAATCTGTATGTGGTGAAACAGCAATCCATGTATAAATGTAATTATACTAACTATAAGAAATCCTGTGACTGGCTATAAGAAGGAAACATTGCCATTTTACATTGGTTTGGTTCTTCCAGAACCTATTATTGATAAGTAATTATGCAGTTTCCACATGTTATATGATTACCATGGAAACCACTGAGAAATGGCTTATAAAAAGTAGTGTAAGAAACTCAGGAATGTTGCTCTTAGTTTTGTCTGCTTTGTATCAATCCCACTCCTCAAAAACATTTAGAAAAAAAGAACATGATTAAAACATGCTTAAACGCTTAACTTTGTTTACTGTTAACTTTCTGTAGACTTTAAGGTTTTTTACATTATTTACCATAGTATAGTAGTACATGTGTTTGTATACTGTTCCTACATAGAGGAAAACTTTATACTAAAGTATTGACTATTAAACACTAGGATAACTCTGCAAAACATGTAGAAAAGAAAACAGGGTGAATCCTTGCCAAAATATGATTTATTTATAAACCATCAACAGATTGTGAGGAATGATAAACAAATGATTAAAAAAAACACAAGCAAACAACAAAAACAGAAAAATCCAAAGTCTTTTCTATACAGATACAATTACATGTTTCTATGTGGAAGCTGAGGTTTGCAGGTTCACACCAGAATCTGCGTTTGGTCACTTACTGAAGATGAATCATAATTTGGCTTTCCAAGTAGACAACTGAAATAGGACCCTTCTTCTACACATAAATGGAGATAAATAGTGTCACTAACACTTTTATAACGAGTTTAAAAACATTAGGTTGGTAACAGACATCTATGGATTCACGTTGTAACCACTCCAATTCTCACACACTGACTCTCGGCAGCCTGGGGATATATTAAGGTTTCTATCTCAAGCCCATGGAATTTCCCAGAACAGAAGTCTGGGTGGGTTTGCAGAAGGATGAAAAGTGTATACTGTAAACTGACTAAGACCTAACACCCACTTGTGAACTCACCCAGTCTCTCTAAGTCTAGTGTCATTCATCTTTAATCTGTAAAGGTAGGAATATGCTTTGATCTATTTGCATGTGCATTAAGAAAAGCAGATTAATTAAGAATGAAATGCACAGGAGTTCAGCAAATTTAGGAAGTTTCGGGGCCAGATTTACTAAGCAAATTATAGCTCTCACTTTCCTATCACATCTCCCCTTTTCCAAACCTGCAGCTTAGTAAATCTGGCCCTAGATCTTGTCCATCATAAAACCTAGGTAAAGCTGTAACCTATCCCACAAAGATCTCCAAAACCTGGAGATGAGACAGGGTCACAAGAAAAAATAACAGCAACCTAGCATAACAAAATAATGTGTGGGGGGGGTGGGGGTTGGCAGTAAGATGGCATGTGAGGCTAGATTGCATAGTTAGCAATAAATGCACAGGTAAGTGAAAAAGGCCTTCAAAAGGCAGTCTAGCAGAAAGGACCAGGGGCATTTAGTGATAGGCACCTGCAGTATCGGTGAGAAAAGGGTTGCCTTCATGGATCAATACTATAATAGAATATTTAAGGCAGCTCCGCCATGTACAATATGCAGCACAATGTAACCAGACACTGCAATCACAAGTGGAAAGAATAAACATATCTATGAAGTACCTTATTGGTGGATACACTGAAAATATAAAGTAAAGCAATGTGACTAAGAATAAAATGTCCTATGGAAAAGTCTGTTTGGCGTGTTTGCTGTTGCCTCACACACAATAATTCAGCTTGCATATTTTGCATTCAGACCAAAAATTCTTAGTATTCATCTTGTCTACAACTACAGTGTAGAATACCTCTGTGTCTGATATAAAGAGAGAGGGATTGTGGTCTGACCATTTATCGGAGTGATCACATTCCTTTCTAATCTTTACTGAGTGTCATATGCAACATCCATGATTGTAAAATCTGCAATCCCTGATATATCTCTCAGGTGATAAGTCTGTCAAACAATTTGTCCAACAGTGCAATACCTATAACATATCTTATGATCTTCATGCATATAACGCATGTTTACTGGAGAGGAGTATTCAGTACTTTACTTTGCTCCCTTTGAGCTACACATATAATTGGAGGAGCTAATGCACTTTTTCTTGACTATTTTTCAAATAATTTGTTATGTTACTATGTAATAAAGTTTAATATATATGACAATGTATAGTATATACACCTCAAGCTCTCTGCAGTATGTATGCAGTAGTTAGAAATGTAGTAGCTCTGATGGTGTATGCACCATTGTGTCAAAGTCTAATTACATAAATACAATTTCACAGTCTGCAACCTTATAAGCTGTGCATAACTATATAAGCTATAAAAGAAAGGTTTTTTTTGTAATCAAAATGGCAGCCTCACATGGCATCCATTCATATGTTGAAATCACATCATCTTGTTACCTCCCCTAGCTGCAAAAAGATATTGCTATCCCTTGAGCGAACACACACATTCACAGACACACTCACAAAGACACACTCACCCACTCACGCAATGTGTTGGAATTGGCGAGTTTAGTGCTCACTACTATTTATATCTTTTTTAAGAATGTAACTCATTAAAACATCTTTTTATCATAAAATCTACAACTTTGAATGGAATAAACTTAATTTATACCTTAACAATTCCCTTATAACTGAATCAGCATAAGGTAACTCTCATGATAGGATGCAATATCTTGTATATAAAACCCCTTTCACATCACCACAAAAAAACTGGGTCATGGCTGAAGCTCAGGTTTTTGGTGGTGATCTGAAAGGTACTGGGGTAAGGGGTTTTTCCCTGTCCAACCCCGGTAAGTGGTGATGTGAAAAGTGCTGACCCGGGTTTTTCAACCCAGGTCTCACTTAACACACCCGATTGGAAAGATTTGTTGCTATGCAACAGTAAACACATCCCTTCCTGGGAGCAGGTGCGCTGCCCCTGCACTGTCAGGGCAGACCCGGGACCTGGCTTATTGCCTTTAGTGATGTGGAAGGGGTATTAAGCAGTATTTTAGAAAGCGTGAATTGGCCTTTATTTGGCTGAGGCTGTTCTTTATTGCCCTCTCCTGGAGTTATTCTTGCAGAAACTTATTTACATGTAGATAGAAAAGTATTATTATTTATTATTATTTGTATATCGTAAATGGCATCAGAACGTAGGATAAAAATCGGAGATCTGAGTGCAGGATAAGATCAGCTATGACAATATACAAGGAGAGAGAGAAGAGCTTTAACTGTTAATGTAAAACTACAAATCTTTCATTTCTTGGGATGCTTTAGCTAAAGAGAATGTTCCAGATTCTGGCATGTCCTGGCCCAGAAAGTATCTATGCGTAAATTCTGCTTTCTGCATTTTCGCGGTTTTATTTTATAAGAAACAGCTTGCATTTTCTATGTCAATATATTATCATTTTTGTATATAAGCATTGTGATTTCTTTTCATATTAGATATCAATAAGTTCATGTCTCTATGTTCTTATGAATTCACATGTCAGATCAGCTTGGTTCTTAAATGCTACATAGTGGTAACAGAAGAGGTCATTCTGAATTTAAGATAGCTCTGATAAAGTAAATTCTGATAGCTTTGTTTAAATAAGAACCAAAGACCTAATTGTCCAAATAGTCTTTATGGTGGTAGCAATACTGGTAATAAGTCATATATGAGGTGCAGTCATAGTAGAAGAGACCAGTTGGTGGTTTTGATTGGTGTGGGTCAGCAGCAAAAACGACCCTTATCTGAAAGGGGTGTTCTATAGCAGCCAATATCAAATTGGCTCTGCGATTGATCTTGTCCCACCGAGGACAAGCAATTGAAGATCCCGAAGACGAATGTGCAGCAGCGAGAGGTGAATATTTATCCTACCCCAACCCTTATCATAATTCAAACCCTAACCCTCCCCTTCCATTACCCTAACCCTCCTTTCTCCACAGCCTGACCTTAAGACTCCCTTCCCCGCAGCCTGACCCTAATACTCCCCTACCCGCAGCCCTAAGACTCCCCACAGACCCCCTTGTAATACTCACCTGTCCAGCGGGTCTGCAGTGGTGTGAAAGGCTTGCGGCGGCTTGTAGCGGCGGTTTCCGAATTAATGAATGGGTAAGTATGTAGAAAAAAATTTATTTTGCATACCTACACATTCATTGGTAATATCTTCTAATTAGTGCTACTTTTGAAATAAAGACAGGTGATAATAAGCTTTCGGGGGCACTGCAGTTTCACTGCAGAGGTGAACTGAGAGGGAGTGGACTTTAATAGGTGAGTGAACGGTGGGTTTAGAGGGCATGGTGGGTATGGCTGACAAATGAGGTAATATGTATGTAAATGAATGTGTGAGTATGTAAGCATGTGAGTGTATAAAATAGGCAGCGATAGATATACAGTCGTTCCATATAACCCAAATCGTTTGGGGAAAAAATATATAATAAAAAACACATATAGTTAAATATTTCATGTTGCATGCATATATATTTTACAGGAGACGAATTTTAACAAACAACTTTATATGGACAATAACGTGTAATATGTATATACACACACATGATTGTCCATATAAAATTGCTTACCCCAGAGCCTGGCTCCTAAATTTTTGGTCTGGCTCCAATGTATGCGCTGTTAATATTTTTTTAATAAAACATAGTTATACCCTAAATAGAATTAACTTAAAAATTTTTTTTTTATTTATGTCATATTATTTATAAAGTATAGTTCATACCACATGTGCTTTCAGCAGTGTTAAAAAGAGAGGAGTGGCTCTTGTTGCACTAATAAAACTGATAGTCATTAAGCTTCTGATAAGGTCTCATAGAGAGATGGATCAATCACACAAGAGAATATTACTGCGTTCAAAGACAACCGTTTAACCTTTGCACTGAACAAACAAACAAGCTAAGAGAATGCTTACAAGAGATAAGGCCAAATGAGAAAATAACATAGAGGTCTCTTCTGGGCAAATATGAAATTACACAAGTTCAACTGCCAATACAAACACATGATGATATAAAACACAACTACAGAATTATGCAGTTCAGCAGATAATAAATGGAGGAAATCTAAACTAGTGTACAGTATGTTGCTTCTAAATAGAATATTATAATTGTTGAACTGATTGTGTATTACAATAAGCTGTTAGCTGGAAGCATTGTCAAGGTGCATAAGTAAAAGTAAGCAGAACAGATACAGGATCATTTTGTAGAAAGTTCTATACATTAGCCGATGTGGGGGAAAAAGAATCTATAAATACTTGTACATAAAATATTTCACATTTATGAAAACCTTAATCTATGAGAGGAATGGAGAAAGACGGTACCACTGTACCAGCCTTACAGATAAGCTCTTCCAGAGATCAGGATTATATGCCTATATTTACTGACCATGGCATGCAGATTTTAAACCCAATATTTTAAAGTAAAGTACCATATGTTCTTACATTATTACACAATGGTGTGATTATCTTTTCACCCTCATGTGGGAAATGGGACCAGTACAGCAGCGACAGGTCTGATATAAATGTCGACAAGTCAAAACGTTGACAGATCAAAATGTGGCCAGTTGAGTATTATAAAAACAGTTGAGTATTATGTTAGTATTTGTTTGTAACATCTGTAAACGCAATGTAATTCATGCGGCTTCTAAAAACACACCTCAGATATATAAAAATATATATGTAATACTAACATAATACTCAACTGTCAACAATTTGACTGTCGACATAGTAACTGGATACCGCAGTGACAAGTGTGGGTCTTGAGGTAACAACAGCCCTTTTTGGAAAAGGGAAACTGGCTGTTTTCTCCCAGTCAGTTCCGAACTGGCTCTAAATTTGATTGATTCTGCTTCACCGAGAAGCATTCGATCTTCCCAGGACGAAGATGCAGTGGCGAATGGTAAGTATTTATCTAACTCCAACCCTTATCCTAATCCAGTGATTCCCAAACTGTGCGCCGTGGCTCCCAGGGGTGCCGCGACGCTCTCACTGGGGTGCCTCGGAATGTTTCTATTTCCTATTGTATTCTATTGTATTTTTGTCTTAGGGGTGCCTTGAAAAAAAAAAAAAAGACTCGCCTACCCACAGCCTGACCCTAAGACTCCCCTACCCACAGCCTGACCCTAAGACTCCCTTGCAGCCTGACCCTAAGACTCCCTTGCAGCCTGACTCTAAGGGCCCGATTCAATTAGCCTCGCACCTGTGTTATTAGTGGCGTGAAGCTAATTCTGCAAAATTTTTTTTATTTTTATGCGCACCGCACAGAGTTGTGCATAAAAATCGTCTACCATAATAGACAGGAAAAAACCACAAGCTTTTTCTCGTCTACCGCGGTGCACAAATGTAATCCCTAAGACTCCCCTGTAATATCACCTTTCTGGTACGGTGTGGCGAGTCTGTGGCAGTGCAATGGGTCTGATGCGGTGGTTTCTGAATTAATAAACGAGTAAGGATGCTGAAAAATAAATTCAGCGTATTTACCCATTCATTAGTAAAAGTTTCTAATTAGTACCATTTTCCAAATTGAAACAGACGAAAATGAGCTTGCGGCTGTCTGTATTTCTAAAATGGAATTTTTGAGCCGGTGAATGCATCCTTACAGTGACTGTGTAGATACATTAACACAGGCTCATGTGTATCTGAATGAAGCTAATTTATTATTCCACCACTAGCGGCTTTTCATTTCTATGGGTGTATATTTTGTCAACGGATTTCTACATTTAGAATGCTAGCACTCACTGGACACTGAGAAGTGTGTTTTATTTACCGCTATTGGCAATTAGCACATTTTACTCACTATCATTGTCTTATTATATACTCTGCAAGTTATAGAAAAATACAATCCTAAGGGCATGATTCAATTAGCTTTGCATTGTGTTAGCTGCAAAGCTTTTTCCTGTCTTTGCGGCAAATTGCATTTTTTCTTATTTTCCCTCAATTTTTTCAAGTGGTTGCTCACCTACAACTACCTTATTTCCACATCAATCTAAGGTTTACTAAACTGCAGAAAGGGAAAAATGGCGATGTTGCCCATAATCACCAATGAGATTCTAGCTCTTACTTTCCTTTTGCATACTAGAGAACGTTAGCTAAAATCTAGTTACTATGGGCAACATCTCTATTTTTCCTTTTCCGCAGTTTAGTAAATCTAGCCCTAAGAATTGAAAACTACAAAGTGAAATGGAAACCTATTTTAGTTGAAACCTATCAAGTGGACACTATTCACTTACAATTTGGACCATGCAATTTCAGGTGCTCTCCAAATTACCACACATATTAATCTACGATTGTGACTCTATTTAAGATTGTTATATCAGATATTTATTTCACATGTTGCTGCCAAAGAGGGATACTGTTGTTACTGTGAGTAAAGGTCAACTTTAAGCAAACTCATGAGTGATAAGCATATGATGTAAAGCAATAAAACCATTTAGATTTGATATACACTAAACACAGATAACTCTCTATAAGTAAAATGCATTACAGCTGGCTAATGGTAATGGACACAATAGCATGCTTTTTTTTATTAAACAGGTACTCAGAGGAGTATAGGTTAAGGACACGAAATACACAGGCAACTAGGTTACAGGTGCAATGGTAGATAAGGTAAAAAGGACTTTAATCCATAGCCTACAGAGACACAAGTACCCAGGTAAAATCTTCCATTCTACCTTTTATTTTCTACAGAACATGGTAAAATAACCTAGGGTCTTACGTGTTTGCTTTTCCATGGACAGTCTTTTTTTACCACCCAAAATCATTACCCTGAAATCATTGAAATGCCAGTATCCAAACCCCTGTTTAATACATATTCACAGCACAAGACAAAATTTGTTATCTAAACGTATGAATGGATATATATTATTTAAAAATGATTGGAACCCTACACCATGCCTTTCCAACCATACCCATTCTGGTAAGACAGTCGCAGGCTGCTGACAAAATGGGTTTGGTTTATAGGAAAGCAGTGATGTCAGTAAGTGTGGTTCTAGGGTTTGGTGCAAATTGTGGGTGATTTTATGGTATGATATGTGCCGAATGCTTCAAACTGTTTCAGCCATACTGCATTTAACTGTCGCCTTTAGTGCTATACATCTATGCTATGCAATAAACAGATTTGCACTAATCACAAATTTGATTACAGATAACTCCTACGGAAAAGCTGCTTTCCATTGAAAAAAATCTTGCCGACGCTTTAGGAGTCAATTGAACTTTTGGAACCACAGCATTTGGTCCCATCCTTTATTAGCGGAGACTTAGCTGTGGTTGCTCTATTTGCTGCACATTGACTGATGATTCCTACATTTTTAACAGATGCTGTGGTGTCTGATCTCCTTCACATTTATATTTGGGGACTTTGCCATTGATATTGGGCTTCATCTGCTATAATTTACAAACATTTGGTTAGGTATTGTTCTAAGACTTTAGTCAGTTACTAATGCATATGTTTATTGCACTTTACTGAATAAACCATATATTTATAATATAATTGAATCGCATGCATTGCATATTATAACTTGTCCATATAATTCTCTGATAGTACTAGTTGGTACTTTGCCTGTTAATCAGAGCCCAGATTCAGATTCGTTTATTTTAAATCGGGTGTGTATCTGAGGAATAAGTGTACCCTTTCATCTGATTTCTACAGGTCGTAAGCTGCACACAGCAAAACAGAGTTTTCATAGGCAGCCCAGTTCTAATGTTTCTGTTTAATTAACTTCATTTTTTAAGGTTTATATAATAGTTGAAACAAATAAAATTATTTTGCTGCATTTATTTCTGTAGAATAACATATTATCAGCTATAAACAGATTTCAAAATAAACTATTAACAATGTTATCTTGATATTGATATTTGTGTTTACCGTACAATGCAGTGGGTGACATGCATTGGTACAGGTGGCTCAATTGTCAATAAACATAGACGTGTATATCATAAGATAATATTTATCACGCCACACTTAAAAAGGGCAAATAAATTATTTGACATTTATTGAATTAAATCAGTTATATATTAATCTTTTTTAACCAAAGATATGCAGTTCTCTGTGGCTATCCTATGGCTATCCTACATGATTACCTACCCTCCACACAGTTGAATCAAACATTTATTCTCCTTCTAGATTTACAATCCTCTGACCTCCTAACCAACATTCCTGTGTGGCTGGATCGTATAAATCATGCTAAGCATTTTTCCTTCATGGATCAAATTCTACTAGTTACAGGAGGTATGTTTGGCACGTGAGCATGGGGCATTAGCCAGGACTAAAGCTGGGTATACACTATACGTGGCCTTGCCACTTTTTATAATGTAGAAGCCAAACTGTAAAAGATCGCAGGGTGGCCATTGAATTGTGCACTTTTCCTATAGTATTAATCCAACACATAGCTTCCAATATACAAAATATAACCTTAATTCACTGGTTAAGACTAGTGCTAGTAGATGAAGCAACACCGCTC
>WWET01001315.1:5303-18598 GCA_011038615.1 Limnodynastes dumerilii | reverse complement strand
CCCTTGATTTACCACTATGCTTACAAAGCATTTGTGATTCTACAAAGTTAATGGGACCATGAGTTTAATGTTTATTATTATTTTAAGACTTCTGTATGGGAAGCTCTAATGTTATAAGCAATTCTGTAGCGCTAACTAACATACTGTGCTACAGTTCTCTTTTTAATCATCAGGGGCTATTGGGGTTTTGACAGTCCAGCCAACTATTCAAACTTATGTACTTTTCTGCAGCTATCGGCAGATGATCTGTGCAGTATGTACGGGGACACAATCTTTTCTTTCAATCATTACAACAGATAACTTTCAAAATCACAAGCAATTATTGTATATGAACTATACTGAATTTATTCTCTTGAACAAGACAGTATTATTAGGTCAGCCACATTGCTTGCGTATCCAGAATTACTGTCCAGGAAAAAAAACTACCAGACAAAACTTACCTAACAGTGAATTTTGATATTATTGTCTTTTTAAATACACCCGGGTTGTCTACACTTAATTTAATGTAAACTACCTTTAGTTTAATTTATTAGATGATAGCTATATAAACAATCAGATAGCTACATAAACAATCAGATTATAATTCAAGAATCTTATTAAGACCATGAAATGTAATAAAGATATCTGCTGCGCCATATGACCAAAACATTCTTTTCAGCCACTATGAACATTCCCTTCAGACAGAGGGGCTGATTCAGAGTTGCATTTCCACCTTTTTTTTTAGGTGCAAGTGTAGACCTGAGCAATACCATGTTGAATTGCAAGGGGAGGCAAATTTAAATTGAAAATCCAGAATTAAAATTAGGAGGTGAAGTTTCTTAGCTCAACTCTATTATATAGGAGGTAAGAAGCCTCTGACATCCTTTCCTAACCAAGACACTGTTACTGTACCGTTAGCATGTATCCCACTCTCCACTCATCATGAACCTTCTACTACTGCCACTTAAATTTCTGCGCCCCACTGCTCGACACCCCTTTGGAAACTAGAACTGTGCCATTCTATCCCTGATGAAGCCCAACCTGGGGCAAAAACGCGTTGGGTATTGGTTATCACTTCAGAGATCTCTGCTAACAGCCGGCACTGTTCATTTAGCGCCCACCATTACTGTGCACATAGAGGTGGCGCGTACAACTGCACAGCTGGAGCATTCATAGTAACGGAGCTCAAGAAGCCCAGGATTCAGCTGCTACTTCCTGCCTGACAGCACCAGCGTTCTCTTTCAAGTCCTCTGTCCCCGCTACTGGAATAATAGGGTAAGACGTCCAATCTGATAACCTGACCAGAGGCTGGAGACTCACAACAGTGCTGTCAAGATACAGTGCTTACGTGCCACCTCTGGAGTGCCACTTATCAAAACTGGTATAACTCCTTATTATAATGCTTTCCCTATCCTGGGGGTCAACATAGTCTTGACACTATTCTAACCGAGTATTCTATTACATTGTTCTTTTCTATTACATTGTTCTTTGGTGCGCACCAATACTTGTGTACTTATATATGTACTGATATTACACCATATGCATGCAATAATTTATGGATTCCTTTTAGAAGCGCCAATGCACTATTTGCTTTTAGAATTTATACTGATTTGGGGCATTTTAAGGGGAAATGTTTGTGCATATTGCTGCCAGCATCTCTTAGAAAAGGCAGTGCCACCTTAGTGCTTATTTTTTCTATCGATAATGCAGAGCTTGAAAAAAAAAATGGTCACCAGGTTGAAATGGGGACTAGAAATTGGGATCTGGTGACCAGATTGATGTTAAGGTGCAATCACCAGTTTATCCATTGGGAAGGAAACCCTGCAACCTCTATCTCACCTGCTGAAATTTCTGGGACAAAGGCACCCAGCAGTGTGATCCTGACTATCCCTGCAATTTCAGTGGGCAAGGAATTAGTGTTTACAAGTGGAGCTTCCCTATAAATAAACCACAGTGGTTGCTCTTCTAGAATCATCTAGAATCAGCCAGCATGCATGCCGTGGAAGACAAAACAAAGTTTAAGAAGATTTGGTAAGTAAGTAAATGATTATTATATACTTGTCGCATATAAGTCAATATTTTGTCAATAAAGTAATATCAGGATATAAAGTGTGTTTTGTTTTGTTTTATTGCACTGGCATGAATGTAGTCATGCAGTACGGGTTATGTCTTACCTATCATAAATAGCACTCAGGATATTGGGGGAGGGGGGGGGATTCGTAAAAGCCAGATCTCTGAGGAATCTGAGGAAGAGTTTGCCCAGAACAGACCTGTCACTTTCCAAGAGGTGGGAGCTGCAAGCCTGAGGCATTTATTTTTGCTTTAAATGTGTAGCCCTGGATACAGAAATTGTTCACTTCATGGGATCTTTTAACCTAGGAGGTGATCCATATAAATATTCCGCTAATCCCAGGCAGGAAAAATCTTTGCTTAAGTCTTTCTGTGTGTTCATCTTTTGTTTCATAAGAAGATGTTTTAGTCATAGTAGAACAGCCCAGGTGGTTGCTTTGATTAACCCTTTGTTTCACATATAAAAGTCACAAGACATCAGATAAGTTTAGGGTCGTGCCACTTATTTTTTACATACGGCTATTTTTGACAATCACTTTTTTATGGCCAGTCACGTGCAGATGTTATAATGTATGTACTTAAAATTTTCCATATAAAATTGTCTGTCATAAACCTTTCGCCTACATTTTTGCACGGTCACCTAGACATAATGACATTGTATACTTTACATTTTTTCACACTGCGCATGTCTAAAATACTTGTGCATGCAACAACAAAAAAAGAGATGGATATGAATAATCACATAGCAGCATGCATTTTGAATAACTGTCTAAAGCAATAAGGAAGGTAAATCGAAGGTTGGAGAGCTGTAGAACTGCTGTAGAACCATATGATATTTAATTTTTTTTTACCCTTGTGCATAATATCTACAAGGACATGTTGAGGGTAAATGTAAATCAAAATGTGACTTAATTGATTATGCCAATAGTAGACATTACTTTGAGTAGAGTGATCAAATTTGAAAATTCTAATTAATCCAAATTAAACAGCATGTTTGAGCTCCAGCCACAGATGCTCAACTATAGTGCAGCTGTGACCATAACTGGGACAGGGCCAGACCTTGAGAGCTCTGCAAATGTAATATTTGAAACTCAGGCCAGCTGAGGTGTACTTGGCAACAGAAAACATCAAGAGAATTTTAATGTTCTACTGAAATTATATATTCGCTCCATTAATCACAGTGTGTATTGTAAATTAATGTGAAACACACAACAGCTGACTTATGTATGCAATGCACGTAACTAGGTGTGAATTGCACAGTACTAATAATTCCGCATTGGAACACACCAGTCGATGCTGCGCTCCATGTAGAATGCAGTCTCTGCACAGAGGGCGGGTTCACTCACCAGTATGAGATATGCATGGTGGGTAGGCATAGGGGTTTCAGTTGTACAGTAAGTCTTGGCTAAACCATAACGTACAATTCACTGTTCCTCACACGTGTGTGGAATACTAAAGGTAGGGTCCTGGGGCCAGATTTACTAAGCTGCGGGTTTGGAAAAGTGGAGATGTTGCTTATGGCAACCAATCAGATTCTAGCTCTCACTATGCTACTATTACATAGTAGATGTAAGCTAAAATCTGATTGGTTGCTATGGCCAACATCTCCACTTTTCCAAACACGCAGCTTAGTAAATCTGGCCAATGGTCATGGAAATCAATTCCGCAAGCAGAAGTGGCCTTTCTTGCTGCGTGTGGAATTGTAGTTACCAAAGCACTTATATCTGGATCAGGCCCAATGTTCTTAAATGTAAATTTTTCATAATCCAGGGCTCGACAAAAGCTGAATGCCAGGAAATTTGGACCTAGTGACCACTATGACAAGAGGCATCTGAACCTAGAACTTGTTACAGTGGTGCAGCTTCAAGAGTTAGCAGGATAGTCATTGCCTGGCCTGCAGCAGTCACTGTTAATGCTCTGTAGAGGCAGCCCAGACCATGGGCCAAATTTACTAAGCTGCGGCTTTGGAAAAGTGGAGAAGTTGCCCATAGCAACCAATCATATTTTACCTGACATTCTCTAGTATGTAAATAGAAAGTGAGAGCTAGAATCTGATTGGTTGCTATAGGCAACATCTCCACTTTTCCACACCCACAGCTTAGTCCCAGGTGCTTGTAGGCAAAGGTAAGTAAAAACATCTGAACAAAATTTGGATGAAATAGTGGATGGCTGAAACAAAATAAATGTAAAATGTTCATAAGCAGAGTTCTCAGATACATATTTATGTACACTTTAAATGTGATTGTATGGAGGGGAAAGTCCACCCAGTATGTATTAAAATAAATACTTCTACTGTCTGGTGATGCTTAAAAGCAAACAAATCTTGCAGACAGTGCCAGGAGAAAAGGTCTCCATTGACTTTGGAAGCTGAATTGATTTCAGTTTACATAACAGAAATGCCAGATGCCTCCTTAATTACAATCAATATCGCTTGTAAGGACAATGGACTGGATTCAGCTTCAAGCTCTTCATGATTTGCCATGGAGCAGTTTCCAGAGAATATTGAACCATTCATTGGAGCGCTGATGTCACATCAAAGGACAAAGGATCCAATTTGTCAGAAGTCAATTAACCTGCCAGTACCCTTACTGGTGTACGATAGAAAGCAAGAGCATGCAGAAGAAACAAGTGGTAGTACAGGGTAAAGAATACAAACCCATATATACATAAAGAAAATGAGAATGGTCACAGTGGCGATGTGGAAGAGCAAAGGTTGTAAATATAACCAGTAATAGTCAATTAATATTCAGATCGGATCAGCTTAGGTAGAGCACTGCAAATCCCACGCTGGGGTCTGCGCTCCCCAGCCAGACAAATATGCAAAATAATCTAAAGAATGATGAGCGTTAATCATTGCTAGATCCTTTGATAGAAATGAAAGGCTCCTGTTATTAAAAATAAATGTATTTATTTTAACAATGGTAACAATAACATTTAGACATTTATAAAAAACATATAAAATCTCCCTAAATAGTATGCAACACCTGTACAATATGCAGATGGCTAACAATGTGTTAATATGGTAGATGAAAATGGTTTTGCAACAAGTAAGATGATAGAAAACGGGCTGTTGGATCAAAAGTTATTCACATAATATAGTGCACACTGATAGATTAAAGGGCACAATAAACAAGCATAGATGAAGTTAATATGTTCCCAGGACTTGGTATCACTGTTCCCCAGTGGGGGGTTAGTGTCCGATATCAGTAGTCACAGGCAAGATGATTTACTTGTCCTACAGTAGAAATTCTGCCCAAAATGTTCGGATAGTTAGTAACAATGCTGCCCGAATAAAGTCCCTGTGTATACACTCACATGAGCCTGTAGGCGCACAGTTAAATCATCACAATGAGGCAAACTGAACCACAAGGCTTCCCGGGAGCCACAAAGTATGAAGCATTCGAATGGTGCCTGAAGGTTGAAATATTGTACAAACCCGATGTCCGTCTGGAAACAAGGTTCGCCAATTTGGAATAGTAGCCAGGTATAAAGCAGAGAGAGGACAAGATTTTAAACCTTGACGCGTTTCATTGCATATGCTTGCGATTTCATCAGAAGGAAGGAATTTCTATCAATGTGCACTATATTATATAAATAACTTTTGTTTCAACAACTTAGTACTTTACTTGTTGTAAAACCATTTTCATCTAACATATTAATACATTGTTAGCCATCTGGATATTGCACAGGTGTTGCATACTATTTGGGAGGATTTTGATATGTTTTTTATAAAGGTTTAAATATTATTGCTACTATTGTTAAAATAAATACATTTATTTTTAATAACAGGAGCCATTTATTTCTATCAAAGGATCTAGCAACTGGTTAGTGCTCATCATTCTTTAGTTTTTTTGCTATATATACATAAATCTGATCAGAATAAAATCCATGGGTCCAGCGGAGGAAACAATGCTTAGGATTGTATAATATATATTTTCAGTACTGCTATAAAAATCGTGTCTATATATGACAGCACTGCTCTGTTTTGTAGACACCTGCTTACCTGGGTAATAACGAGGCGCTGAAAAACACTGCGTACAAGCGACACTTGCACAACCATTACAGATAAGCAATCACGACCAGTTTAAACTTGTAGAGAACGTTCCCTGTTAACATTAAAGACCAATCACCTGGTTTAAAAACTAGACTAAATAGTCTTATTGTTTTTCTACCCCTAAACTGCATTATTTAAGGGCATGAAGACTGACTATTACTATTTTGCAGTTATACCTGTTGTCTATTGGAGCAATGTGCCTCTGTAAATACATTTATTTTCCAGAAATGCAGCTGGAAAGTAAAAAATGACTCAATCACTAGCAGCCATGAAATGGTGTTAAATTCAAGTAGAGTACAAAGGTTCCTTTATCTTGCTTCCATAATCTGACTCTGCACAATGAAAGGCAAATACCCCATCTTACCTCACACAGCCCCAGCCTCATTTCTACAAGAAATCCTTTGAGATATGAAAGACGCTACACCGTAAAAGATGATGATACTTGCTATTCATATCAGCTTAGATAACTAATATCTATTATATTTTCCAGAAAGACCCTATTAATAGTCTTTATTTAATGACACAGGACTGGATACTAAGATCCGATCATGCTGTGTTCTGTGCTCTGCGAACACTTGGGAAACCATTCCATTGCTCGCATGGAGTTAATACACTAATACAGCTGACAGCTTAGGGTCGACTGTGGCTGTTTACAACTTGCAACAACGCAACTTCCTGGTCTGTCTACTGATGCAAAAAGAAATTGGTTGCTCACCTTTGAAAAGGTGTATGCAATTTTATCTGTCTATGAGATAACCTTATGCGTTTCCAAACAGGCAGTTACTAAGGAAATTATCATCTACACCTGCAACCAGATAAGCAGCATATGCTGAGAGGTTATGGTTTCTTGACAATAACAACATGAGCTATGCTCATGACTGAAATAGCTGCAAGAATCAACACTACATTGGTTTACTGTAGACCGAGAACACCTCAGACCACTATGCATCTAATAGCCACCACACATAAAACAGGAATGGTGGTCTTTTTAACCAAAATATAATATATTATATTCCATTTCACACAGAGCCCTCATAGGTCCGTATTTCTTCTTATACTAATGCATTCTCCATGAATCAAAGTTAGTGTGTACAAAGGTTTTGATAACTGTACTAAATATAACAGCTGATCCAGAATTAATATCATATTCCTTACGTTAGCCTACGCTGCGTAGGTGAATCCGTTGCCAGATCCCTACCTTAAGTATTTTGCATGCATATTAAAAATATTTAAATAAAATCAGATAAAAAAAAATAACATTTTTGAAACCAGAAGCACTCAAATACTAAAGAAGTCCAACATACACTAACAATTCCCGACACTCCGGAAATATAGGCTGCTCTTGCCTGCATTATCTCAATGATTACTAGAAATATGTCATGTAACTTTTGACCAAAGTCAAAGTGGGTTTTAAAACATAGAATTGTTGGTTTTGACTGTGACCATCAGCATACACAGTAAAGATAATGTTCATCTCCATGTATAGTATTTCTGTCTATCAAGTTATTCTCCTACAGTAGCAGTAATTAGTCGATCATTGTGAATAGACAGATGACAGCGAGTTTTCCTTTCAAAGGTCTCTAAGATCGTTCTTTACAGCCACATAAAGACCCACTACAAACAGAGAAACAAAAGGTACATTTATTGTTTATGTCAACAGCCAAGGCTTACATGTTTCTACATAAGAAATGTGCTATTATTTAAAAAACAGGTGCATTACTACAACACAAAAGGTATTTCTATAAACATATTCCCACAACAAATGCGTGAAACTATAGAGTGTAATCCAGTCTGTATGGGCCTGATCCAGACCTACGCCGATGTGCTGTGCTTACTAAAGCACAGCGTATCGGCGTTTACTTACCGACACTCCCCGTGCGGGCGTATGGCTCCTTCCTTACGCCGGATGAGGGCTACCCTAACTTCAGCCGGCGTAAGGCAGGGGCCATACGCTCGCACAGGAGCGTATGGCCGCCTAGCCCGCCCTCCTACCCTCATTAAACTACCTCCCCTCGCCCACCTACACTAACCTGAACATAGGGACGCTGGGGGATGTCCCCTCCAGCGTCCCTACGGCGCTGCTACGCCGGGCAACATCTGCCCGGCACATGCGCAGATCGACTGAAAAGCCGATCTTACGTTATTCTGGATCAGGCCCTTTGTTACTACCTAGGGTTAGATTCACTAAACTGCAGAAAAGGAAAAGTAGAGATGTTGCCCATAGCAACCTATCAAATTCTGACATTCTCTAGTATGTAATAGGAAAGTGAGAGCTATAATCTCATTGGTAGCTCTGGGCAACATCTCTACTTTTCCTCTTCGGCAATTTAGTAAATTTAGCCCCTAGTGTTTTATAATGAAGGTTTAAAATTGTAAAGTGTCATATAATATCCTACTTCTATAAAAAAGATCCTATTAATAAACAAATGTAATATGCAGAGGAAGCAAAAACTTCATAAATACAGCTTTTGTAACCCGACATTTTAATTTGCACTACAAACAATAAATTTGTACCAAAGTGCAAAGGTTTGAAGAACATGATGGCCGTGTTGGTGAAGGAGTAAAACTCTGCAAAAGCCGATAGTAGGAGTGGGGCAGTGGGAACGTAATAGGTGCATAGATTTGTGGGTTAAGAAAAACAAAAGCCATTATTAAATGAGATAAAGGGGGTAAAGAACAGAAGAGATGTTCATTCAGTGAGCAAAAACATTACAATAAATGGTGTGTTTGTAGCACCTGACAGTTACACTCTAGTAATGTTAAATAAATTTACAATGTAGCAATAAACTAAAGGGAGTTTGGCATTGTCAACCACCTATTTAACTCAGTAAAAGATTAAACAGATACAGTCGGTATTTAAATACATGTCTCACAGATCATTTAGGAAACGTCAACTTGTTTCTAATTGGCTCACGATACTTGTCAACTTTCCTGAAATGTGGGGTAGACTCACTCATTTGAGGTAAGGCTCCCAGACTCTTTAGAGAGTAAGTTGCCAACATGCATGCTCCTGTCTCCTCCACAGGGGCGTTTCATGAAGTAATTCAATGTGATCTGCATCCATATGGATTTACCAGTCAGACCCCGGCTCCACAATGCTGTGCATAAGGCTTCAGACTATTACTATTAAATTAACATGTAAACTTTCAAATAAAGTTTTCTGCTGGAAGTCTTGACTAATGCTTCAAGACTTCTCCACCCCAAGGTATTGTTTCATTTCTGTATTCTTTTAACCTTTACAGATAAAAGCCTTGGTGTTATCAGTGCCACGTGCGGAAGGGTCCGTCATGCATTCACTCTTAATTCCTATAAGAAGCGACGCACGTGTATTGTGCAGTCTGCTGTTTCTCCTCCTTTTGCAGCAGCTGTGAAGGTAAATATATTTAGGCACGTAACAAGTTGGGAGAGGCATTGTAAGGGTGCATGGAGGGGTCTAAATGACATGGGAGATATGTAACTGGAACATGGGGTGGTATCAGGAGCATGCAAAATGATCTGAGGGACATGAAGTGTAAATGGAAAGGCTGGAGGGCATACATGACGATATCTGAGGTTTGACTGGCACAGAAGATGCATGTTAAGGTATCTGAATGGGATGTGAGAACGTCTGAGTTGTATGTGACAACCATGTAAGGAGGGCTTTGTGGTTTGAAGGGGAGTTTCAGAGTACAATTGGGATCATGTTGTGAGCTCTTTTGTAGTATGGGGAAAATATAAGTGGCAATAATAGAAGTAATGCAGAGGTTTGGTAGATTTAGGGTCTTTTTCATTATTCAATTTAAGGGCTATGTGCACAAAATACCATTTTGCTCATCAAACATTTGCCTTTTGGCAGATATCTTAATACACTGCACTTACACAAAATGAGACAGGCCACATCCCAACGAGTCTCCACAGTAAAGGAAATAGGAATACCAAAAGGTGTCCATTTGAAATAGGTGATTTTGCTATTTTGCACAAAAATAAAATTTCTGTAGTTACAATTAATTGTTTTACAGTTTGAATATAAAAAAAAAAAAAAATTAACACTACAAAGCATAAGATAAAAGACTTAAATTAAAACCATTAAAATGTCAGTGATGAAAAAAAAAATATGTCTTCTGCTTTATATTCTAAAAATAATCTACTCCTACCTTCCTATGTCTTAGCTGGAGCACTAATAATCAAACATTTTATAAGGAAACAAGTGTAAAATAAACAGGATAGATAGATAGATAGATAGATAGATAGATAGATAGATAGATAGATAGATAGATAGATAGATAGATAGATAGATGGTCAACAATAAATCACAACAAGGTCACACCGAGGATTTGACATGTGTGAGTATTTCCATGCATGCTCTGTTTCATTCCAACAGAAAGTCAGTGATTCTTGTTTTTTGTTTTGAATTCAGACTGATGAAGTGCCCAGCCAATGACACATGGGTGGCTCAGGGCATACCAGTATTCAAACAAAAAATGCTATGTAAAATATGTTAGAGATGGTTTCTGGTATTAATTTACTATGTGGCACATTGACACATTATCTGTTGCTGAGTGGATATGTCCCTAAAACTGTTTTCTTTGTTGTCAAATACCTACATATGTCACACAAAAACATTTCTAAATTTCCATTGCTGTTCAGATACATTTTTGTTGTTATCAGAATTAGTACAAAGGTTCTCAGCTCTATATATAATCCACACTGCACAATTCATGACAACCTTTTAAAAAGATTGCGGACCCCTCTCCCTCCACAGCCATATGTATAATAGCCATGTCATATATAGCAAATGTACATCATTATCTATTTGGGTACACATCAATGCTGTCAACAAGTAATGTTATGCAGCAAGGGAATTTTTAACTCCTAATCAAGCATTTGTAATCTGACAGAGAAGATACACACATATACATAAATATATGCACTGTGGGAATATTGGGGTAGATCCAGAACTCCGTACACTAGCGTATTTACCCTAGCCACTGGTGTAAAATCGCTGTTTTGTATGTACTGCGCATGCGCACGGCAGATGTTACGCCACATAACGTACGTACTAGCCTAGTATCAACAGAGTATACGACACCCGTAATTAAGCTTCGGAGGCGGGGCGAGGCATTTAAATCGTACAGTATGGGCGTGCTTAGGCAGGTATGTACGTGTACCCTTTGCGCACGTCAGGTAGTTAAGGTAGAGTTTGGAAAGCGTAAAACAGCCAAAGTACGTACGAGCAAGGGGGGTGCCGAGGGGTGTACATAGAAAATACAATAGCGTAAACACGCTACGCGATAACACGTAATGGAAAACATAGATCTGGATCATTATAAGGAATTTACTGTAAATAATTAATAGTAAACACACTGCTTTAAGTAAGGGCTAAATGACCATTTTCAATGAAGGATTATGCCATGGCATTTTAGCACATCCTGAGACACAGTGATAGTCAAACATACTCTGACACCTAAAGTTTCTACTACTAAGTATACATGTGATAATCTCAGTAATCCCTGTCATAGAAGTGTACCTTTTCATATGGTTGAACAGTAGAACTGGTTTTTCTAAGTAGGTCAGACAACTATTCACATTGAGTTTATAGATAAAGATGCCTATTGCAGAATAATCACACAGCTCTTTAACACCCCAGCCACAATAAGTCAAGAGCAGCATCGCTATACATAATCCTACACATACAAGTGAACTTCCCAAGATAATGAATACAAATGTTTAGGTGATGAGACAGTAAAAATCTACAAATTTATACAGCTTTCTATTTGTAGCAACCGAATATAGCACAAAAGTAAAAGTGGCAATCATATGATGGATACAGGCAGTATATATATGTGTGATCTATGAGACGAGCAGGACAGTCGGAATGTGACAGCCGCGAAGTATTCTCCTGTGTTACACTAACCTGAAGCCCCTGTGGCCCCGGAGAGCTCATGCTGCCGCTGGTTATGTCCCGGAGACGTCCAGCAATAGGCGACAGTAGTCCCGGAAAGTGACAGAATGAACCTGCCTCACACACTGACACCGACAATTCAGGACAACTCCCTATAGGCGCGAACCCCCTGGCTCCTCATCCAATGAAATCCCTGAAGAGACCTCTAGGCCACGCCCCATGTGCGGTAGAAGCGATGGCAGTGACGTCAGGAAGAGGCGTTGTCGGCTAGTGTGGAGATTCGTGTGTTGTGTGGAGTGTGGACTCGTTGCATGTTGCAACCTGCTGTATGGACCGTGGCTGTTACCAGCTCCTGCGCCGTTTACCTGTTCACCAAGACAACGAGCACTTTCACCTAGCTCCCCAATATAACTGGCATGACATTTGTGACTAAGCACCCCCTCAAATTTCCTGCCCACCCAGACAACGGGCTTTACATTGTCAGCTCTCCAAGTTACATAGTGTTCCTATATTCACAATCACCAGCAGCTCGACCCATGCAAAGTTTTATTTTTAGTTTCCAGAATTGTAATGTGATATATAAGATTATCAGGTATATTCAATTCAGGCATACAGGAATAGAATAATAGTGTGTGTTTTTGGGACTGGATCCTCACCTCCAATACGGGTGTTTGGATGGAAGAGTGCATAAGGTGTATTTAAATTCTACAGTCTGGGGAAATTCTACTACATAAACATACAGGATCGTATTCACACTTAACAAAGTGCTGCTTTTTCCGTGCTTATTTATCGGTTAAACTACATGCGTAGTAACTTTTTTTTATGCAAGCTACGTAGGATTTCAGACTTCAAATCCATGCTTAGTGAGATACGTAAGTAGGAAGTTAAGTAAAAGTGGGTGGGGGAGGCATTTAAATGGGCTATTAAGTGCGGTTAATAATGTACGCATATATCTAAGCAACTTTAGCACAAATATACGCACGGAGAGTTAAGGAAGCCCTATGGTGTCGGAAGTCTGCTAAAATCCATAAGTAAGAGGGGAGTGTCATGGGAGTTGCCTTGCCACTTTGGTGCGTATTTTTGCTAAACCGTGCGTACTAAGTTCACACTTTAGTGTGAATACAGTCCACACTGGTTACATGAGGGGTGTGGGTCCCTGTGGCGAACAGCCCTTTTTCGATAGGGACATTCACTCCCAGCCAGTTCCGAACTGGCTGGGATATCGATTGCTTATGCCTCAATGAGGCATAGCAATCGATACCTGGAGCACCGAACACTTCCCTACTCCCTCACCCTAAACCTAAGTCACCC
>WWET01001314.1:381122-397715 GCA_011038615.1 Limnodynastes dumerilii | reverse complement strand
TAGCTCTAATGCGCATGCGCCGGGCAGATGTTGCCTGGCGTTACTATGGAAACGCCCGATCTAAGATCGGGCGTCCATAGTAGCGCCGTTGGGACGCTGGAGGGGACGTCCTTCAGCGTCCCAGCGCTCACGTTACTTCTGGTGGTCGGGGGAGGTAAGTAAATCAGGCTGGGGGGGCGTGCTAAGAGGCCATACGCTCCTGTGTGAGCGTATGGCCCCTTCCTTACGCCGGGCGAAGCTAGGGTAGCCTTCAGCCGGCGTAAGGAAGGGGTCATACGCCCGCACAGGGGGAGTGTCGGGCCAGAGCACCGATGTTACGCTGAGCGCTACAGCGCTCAGTGTAACATCGTAGCTCTGGATCAGGCCCATGGTGCCTGATCCAGACCTCCATACCTGTTCTGTACACATGGACGTCTGGAAGTCTGCATAGAAGAAGGTAATTAACTCCCCTCTCTCGTATGGGGTCCTGAACACTTACATGTTCAGAACCCTACCTTAACTTCTCTGTATTGATCTACATCCATCCAAACACAGATATGTGCAGAAATACCTTATGTGCACCTTCACCTTAATCTACATGCCAATCCCTGCCACCCTTGTGATGATTAGGCATGCAGATTTGTTAGAACCATCCACATCCCCTGCACAGATCTCCTAGTGCACGGAACTGAGTTCTGTAAGCTAGGTGATCTGAAGCGTAGCATCTACCGTGTCTATGCACAGATATAATGTTTATGAAGACTCCCTTAAAATTACTAAATCAAGATCAGGCCCTTACACACAAGAACACAGCACGATCGACCGCAAATGGTAAAACAGGGCAACAATGACCCGGGACATCCTTAACTATTCTGCACACCCAGCTGAACCCAGCCCTTACTAAACAATTTAAATAGTGTTATGTGTCTATATACTATGTGTAGCGTCTAGAGCATATTGGTTTTAGTGTATAGTTTTGTCTAAAGTGTATTGAGTATAGTGTTAAGTGTATTGTGTAGTAGTGTGTAGTGTAGCAGAGAATGTGTTGTAGTGCATTGTGTAGTGTATAGTATAATTTTTGTAGTTTTGTTAGTGTAATTTAGGTGTATTATTTATTATAAGTTAGATATTTGTTTTTTTGTAGACAGTAGTTGGTAGAATTGACAGGGAGGAGTGGGTGCCACCACCTGAAGATAACCAAAGGAAGAAGAAAAGAAAGTTCCTCACCCACAGGTGTAAAGAGGCGGCTAGCACCAGCCGGAAGACCACCCAGGATGGTAACAACAATGAGGAAGAAAGGACAAAATGGACATCATGTTTTTCAGATGAGAGACTAAGTTGGTTAAGAACATCCTGCTTCACAATGACGACCTATAGATGTTTAACTTTGAGGTTGTCTTGGGGTGCTAAAAGGTAATACACAATACATATTTAACAGTTTATATTCACAGTAGTCTTTTTTTATGCTGTTTCTCTAGATTATTGTTGGAAGGGGTTTGGCGTTGTCACAGTTAATCATTTTTTTCTAGTGGCTAGCTTTTATTTTAAAATTGCAGCTGCAAATATATAACAGCTTGAAAACAACATGCCCTCCCCTATAAATATGAAGGGGGCACCCTCCAGTGGTGTCAGAATGGGGGGGGGGGCCTGTCAGATTGAACAGAGACTGGCTGTTAATAACACACTGAGCCAGCCAAGCAGTTTCTGTGCAAGTAAGTTTACAAATAGATGGGGGAAGGGGGGAGCCAAAAGGAGAAGAAGGCATCAAATTGGAGCAAAATTTTTGCCTACCCAACAAAAAATGTTTTGATGCCCCTGCTAGTTCCAACTTGCAAATTCTTTGCAACACAAATGCTGTGCACAATCACAAAACAAACAATTATGTTGCAAACCTTTGAAGGTGAGTATAGCAACACCCCCCGGATCTGAACCAGGTTTAAAGAATACCAAAGGTAAACTAAATTACTCCTGGTATGATTGGTACCTTTTGTCTGCTGCTATAGTCAGGTTCGATAAGATATGAAGAGCCACGCGCGGCATCCATATCCAGCATCATTTACAAAAATCAATCAATTACACATCAAAGTTAATGCTGTATTTTAAGGATATAATGCTAGTAAACATATACTGAGCAGCCATCCGTGTGAAAAGCAGATCTCGTCAAACATGTGGCAAAGCAAAGACTAATGTATGATGAAGTTGTCATACATCGCTTCAGGGAACCCAGCCACAACGTTCAGTATTCTCATCTTTTAGTTGCAAACTATCTGAACGCTAAGAGAATCTTAATTAGACTAACTAGTTAGTTAAAGGATTTGGTTAAATAGGTGTTTTTTTCCCAGTGAAAATCTCATACTTTTCACTTTTAGAGAAAGAGTGGAGGTATTTATATTTTTTTATAATATGATCTATGTTCAGGGTCAGCTTTATATAAAATTTGAACTTTTAAAGTGGATAGTACTTTTTCTGCTGAACAAGAGAGAATAAAGCATTTTCTTCATTACCAATTCTAGAGTGGATCTGTTGCTGGCAGCTGAGTCAAGTGATCCTCCAACGGGGTGGAACACGTGTAGACCGGACATAAGACCAAATAAGCTAACACAGCTGTGATTATTATTGAAATGCTTTTTTACTATATGTATCTATGCAATACTGGCTCTGTTAATATTCTACTTAATCTAATGTACAATAAGTTCAGGTTGACTTTCCAAAACTCTTATGGTTCAGTGTTTAAGATATTTTGAGTTATTTTACATCACACTTCACACATGTGGTTTTGTGAAATCATTTTCAAATAAAAACAATGG
This sequence comes from Limnodynastes dumerilii, assembly GCA_011038615.1. Lineage (NCBI taxonomy): Eukaryota > Metazoa > Chordata > Amphibia > Anura > Limnodynastidae > Limnodynastes > Limnodynastes dumerilii. The sequence goes on along the minus strand of WWET01001314.1, from coordinate 394,929 downwards.
TGTATGATTTTTAAAAGATTACTCAAAACAAAAAACTACAAATGTAATATGTACTTTAATCTCTTAGCATAATTCCTAGTTCTTTACCTGGTGGTGTCAGGTAATTGCTCCACAGAAAATTACAGAGCAGTCCTGAGACCTATTCTGTACGCAGTCACATGATCACTTGGTGCTTTCTGTGCTGTGAACACTCATGAACTTTGACATGACAGGATCCAGAGCTCCTTTACTATTTAAATCTCACTCTATATTAGGGGTCTGATGCAGAGCTATACTTACACCTTTTTAAGGGCAAAACAGTTTTTGCACATTTTTTAAATGAATTTACATACTGCATAATTTTTTGAGTAATTATTTCATAATAATTGAGCTAGGAATCTTCACTTGTGAATTCTAATTGTTTTCACTATTTAAATTTGCCTTCACTCACACTGCAACATGGTTTTGCCAAGGCCTACATATTAATCTGTTTTTCCCTTGCTCATAAACTATGGGTCAGTGTCTAGGTTTTTTATCTATCTCCAATATTCATAAACATATTAATCAGTTCCTGTGTGGAATACTGTGGAAGTCCAGAAAACTACGTCCCCTATAATTTTTCAAGGCCTAAGGAGTGCATATATATGTCTGAGAGTACAGTTTTTCTGATATAATAATGGGGGATGGTGGACCTCTTAATGTGCTCACACCTACTAAAGAAATATTTTACTTGAAGTGAAGATACGTCTAAATATATAAAAACACAAGTGAGGATAAAGCTACATGGGTAATGTGAAGGGTTTGAGTTTTGGTTTCAATATGTGTAACAACTCTAATAAACTTGAATTTTAAACAATTTCCAAAAATACATAAGGATCACCAACCTCAAGCCATACACAAGTACAGTAGACGTTGAAACTATAACAATACACAATTTACATAATCTGCTAAGCACGGTGACTCCCAAACTCAGTATACTCCGGTGCTAGAGGATCACAAAGTATGGCCCGGATCCAGAACTAGGGCCATCTTCCACAGACGGCCGTAATTTGCTGAAAGATAGCTACTGTGCATGCGTAGTAGCTATTGTACGTAATCAACGTGTCGTTTCAATACATAGATTGCGTATATGCGGTCTTTAAGACAGCAATACGAAACGATACGTTGATTACGTACAATAGCTACTACGCATGCGTAGTAGCTATCTTTCAGCAAATTACGGCCATCTGTGGAAGACGGCTGTAGTTCTGGATCCGGGCCTATATCTGTAACTGTACCCACAATGTAATCTGGTAAAAAAAAAAGAACCTAACTTTCTTTAGAGCATATACATATCTTTAATACGGCGGCCCCAAATATAGTCTTACTTTCAATCATCAACAGGGGAACGTTCCTTATATTACTTATCGTTTATGGGTACTTGCTCAATGTGTGCAAATAATGGTTTCCTTTTTCAATGTTGCTGTTGTCCTCCCATCAAACACATCTTTACTTTGGTTCTTATGTGGTTCGTACATGTACTATACAAAATATATACAATCTTGTGAAATACTTTTTATGGAACAGCTGCTGATTATTACAACTCATATTTCTCAATCAACTTTCAAGTATGTATAATGGTTCCTTTTTTTACTCTCCCATACCAGTATTCTCCCTTCTCTATCCCTTGGCTCCAAACATGGACGAATGTTGACCAAAAAAATAGAAAGGGACACAACAGACCTTTAGTGTGTTCTCATTACCATATCAGAAATAAAATGTTTATCCAAGGTACCTCTGATGAAGTGGCTGCCTGCCATGAAACGCATCAGTTTGTATTATGAGATAGAATCTCTATTAATTACTTACTCCAGACCATCCTCTTTTACTCTCTATTCTGTGAGACTAAATATACAGAGACTGCAGATTGTAAAACTAAGCAGAGCGACACATCCTTCTCCTCCTCTACAGGAATCCCTCCCATCTATAAGAGCCTCCGTATCTCGGAGCAACGGAGGACGCCTGGTGTTTTGTTTACACACTGTTTCCAGGAGGACTTTCTTGCCGGCGTGGACGCACGCCTGCCAGCTGGTAAGAACTGCATCTATCATTACAACGTGTTTTTCCTCTGTACATCTATTACAACTGTTTCTGCAGCACTTCTACAGTTAGTCTTACTCATTTCCCTTTTGCCAACAACACAGAGAGGCTGTTATATGGGCTATTTACTGCAATAACTGTTGCTAATTTTTATTGAGCTATTTATTTCACTCACAATCAGTGAGCAACTTCTATTACCAGCAATTGTTGGAGGACTTGATTGCCAATATATAACATCCATCTGGATGTGCACAATCTGTGGACTTTTCATACCTAACTATCACTATTTTTCTGATGAATTGGTCTGGTGTACATATATATGTATTTTTTTTATTTTTTATGTGTGTGTTGTATAATAAATTCATCTCATTAAACTATAGACACTTGGCAGATCATTAAATAGTTATTTTTTTTAAGTTATTATTTTCTATGTGGATCCTTAGTGGAGTACATACCTAGCGCAGCACTTTTTCTACATGTTTAATTCTAATTATGTTTAACTATTTAAAATTGCCTCCTCTTTCAGTTTAACATGGTATTGCTGAGGTCTACACTTGCATCTAAAAATAGATGCAAGTGCAGCTCAGAATCAGCCCCCTTAAGTGCATTTCTTCAATACAATCCCAACTCCGTTCCATACTACTATATATCTGGGGACGTGGGACTGTATTCATACTTAAGAAGGCTTCAGGTTCTTAATTATGCGCAGTTAGTAGCAAGGTGGCTCTCCTTACATTCCCTCTAGCACAACTAGATTTTTAGTTGTGTGCGTAGGGCAGCTAATTAAGAATGTTCCTGCCTAACCGTGCCCAGATTTCCTCTTTTAAATGCATTTCTACACCCAATCTTTTCATCTTCGTTCTAAAGTGTTCCTGGCAAGCCCCTTCCTTCTTAAGTCACTAGGAACCTAGAAGAAATAGGTTCACAATGGTGATTCAGAGCCATCCCGTTCTTAAGTCCTATATAAATTGCATATATTAGATTACTACATCTGCACAGTATATCCCATCCTAAATATACGCACCTAAAAAGCTGCATATTCTTAAGTAAATCAAGTCTATAGTTAGTAAAATGTGTCCTATCTAATCTGATATCTCTAAGCAGAGACATGAAAACTTATGCTCCATGCATTTTATACAGAATACTTCCATACAGAAAAAAACAAGCAGCAAAAAAAAACCTCAGTTTCTCAGACGTGGATCATATATCATTCCTGGGTCCTAGAGAGGGAAGAGTCTACTTCTCAAAATTGTGAAGTTTAATTGATAAAGGACAATCCAGGTCTCATATACAAAGGTGAAGAAATCAGAATATTCCATTGGATAGATTTACTAAACTGCGAAAAAAAAAGAAAAGTGGAGCTGTTGCCCACAGCAACCAATAGGATTCTAGATGTTATTATACTATTACATACCACAGAATGTCTGCTAGAATCTGACTGGTTGCTATGGGCAGCATTTCCAGTTTTCCTTTTGCGCAGTTTAGTAAATCTTGCCAAAATCTTTAAAAAAATCCTGAATCTCCATTATTAAGGTGCAAAATAAGGGAAGCGGGGAACAATTTACTAAATATAGGCCACCAGGGCAAGATGAGGAAATGGGCAATGTCCTATTGCAAGACATTGCTAAAATGGCATTAAAAGGGGAGGTAATATCATGGGAGATTTTAATCTACCTGATGTAAACTGGGGTGACCTTTCAGCAAGCTCCACTAGAAGTGGGAACTTTTAAAATTAGAGGGAGTGTCCCTTAAATAACTGGTGAGAGAGCCTACTCAAAAGAGGTCATCTTAGATTTGGCACTGTGGTGACAGAATCTCAGAAGTAATTGTGGGTGAGAACCTAGGATCCAGTGATCATCAAGCAGTATGGTTTAGTATAATGACAGAGAGAAATGTACCACACAAAGACAAATGTGCTAGACTTTAGGAAGGCAAATTTTGTAAAATGGGGAAATGTGTAAGTGACTCTTTGGCAGAGTGGAGGCACATGAAAGGAGTACAGGAGCAGTGGGGACATTTAAAAAATGCATTATTATCAGCAACAGACCTTTGTATAAAAAAGGTTATGAAAACCCCCAGAAAAAGAAAGCCAATGTAGTTTACAAAAGAGGTAGCAAAAGAGGGTATAGTTAGGCTCAAAACGAAGAGTGGGATTCTTGTTGAGGATGAAAGGGCTATGGCAGATCATCTAACAGGTATTTCTGTTCAATTTTTAAAAAAGAAAGAGAGGGGAAGGGATCACTTTTAAATGGGAAGGCTATTAATACAATGGGGGCAATTACTACTACCTTTACTGAGGAACAGGTATTAAAAGAACTTTCAAAGCTGAAAGTGGACAAATCAATGGTACCAAATGGGATACATCCAAGGATACTAAAAGAGCTTACAGGGGTGCTGCCAAAATCATTAATTGAATTAATCAACCAGTCACTAATAACTGGGGTGAATGTCATCCCTCGGAATAAAAGAGGAAGTAGGGAAGAAGTGGCAAACTACCGACCAGTGAGTCTAATATCAGTAGTAGGAAAATTGATGGAAACACTGTAAAAGGAAACAATTGTACAGTATCTTAAATCCAGTAACTTACAGGATCCCAAGCAGCATGGATGGAAGATCATGTCAAACAAATCCTATTGAATTTTTTGACTGGATCAGTAAAGTATTAGATAGAGAGTGAGTTGTAGACATAGCTTATCTAGATTTTAGCAAGGCTTTTGATACTGTGCCACATAGCAGAATGTTAAATAAGATGGAAACTTTGGGATTGGACTTAAAGATAGTTGGATGGATATGATCTTCGTTACAAGATTTTAGTAGATGAAATCCCTTCTGGGTATGGTAAGGTAACCAGTGGAGTACCCCAGGGTTATGTACTTGCTATTTAATATCTTTATAGGTGATTGAGGGAAATATATGCCTTTTTACAGATGACAGAAAGATAAGTAACAGGGCAGACACACCAGGAGGGGTACAGAAAATTAAGGATGATCTAGGGAGACTAGAGGAATGGTCAAGAGTGTGGCAACTACAGTTTAATGCCAAAAAATGCTAAATCATGCACATAAACCCAAAAGCTCAATATATCTTTTATGACACTACATTAGAAACTACTGAGACGGAAAGGGATCTAGGAGTCATCATTTCATGTGACTTAAAGGTAGCCAAACAATGTAACAAAGCAATGAGAAAGGCAAGTCAGATGCTTGGTTGCATAGAAAAAGGAATTAGTAGCAAAAAGAGAGAAGTAGTAATGCTCGTTTATAGATCGTTGGTATGACCTCACCTAGAATACTGTGTGCAGTTCTGGAGGCCATATCTCCAGAAAGACATAAATACATTAGAGACTGTGCAAAGAAGAGCAACTAAAATGGTACATGGCCTGTGTCACAAAACATACAAAGAAAGGCTAGAGGAACTAAACATGTTTAGCTTGGAGCAGAGAAGGGAGAGGGGGGATATGATAGCAGCTTTCAAATATATTACTATCATCTATAATCACCGGGCAGCCCGAATGTAAAATACCTCCTACTACTGCTTCAGGGCAGGTGTCCAAACGATCCTCCATAAGCTCTTTAATCCTCCCGCAATTGCAAGTGCAATTTAGTGGAGTTGACGGCCACAGTAGACTGACCAGCTTCTCTGTCAGCACCAGGGTAGCCTCCTGCTTTATTCTCTATGTGTTATTTCAATAAACTGTATTGAGTACCACTCACTTATTGGGTATTTAATATAGTGTGGAGCACAGCTAATTTTTTTGTGCATGATTTCTATAAGCCTTTTGTTTGACACTTTGTGGAGGGCATTCCTTCCTAGTCCAGGGAGTTTCCATTAGTGCTTCTGCGTATAAAGCTCCTAGGAAAGATGGTGGCCTCATTCAAGGTGGTTACCTTAGCCAGGTTCAGATCCAGGAAGTTCCAGAGTAACAATTTTTCACAGTGATCTAGGGATCACCTGAACCTAGTGTCTCAAATGCTTTACCTTTCCAAGGATAACAAAGCATCCCAGTCATGGCTACGGGGATTTGTGAATCCTTCTTGGGAGCCAAGGAAGTGATTTGACGAGCAGGTGTAAAATGGAAACTTGCAGGTTCAATAAAAGGTTGGTGCATGAGATACAGAGCACCCAGAAACAGATAAGTAAATGTACAGCAGAGCAGAACCGGATTATGATGGATAGGAGCAGGTGAGGAAGTGTCCAGGTAGCAATAGAGCAGGATCGGCTATGCCGGACTGGAGTAGCAAAGCAAATGTTCAGACAGTAGTGGAGCGGAACCAGGCTATGCCGGACTGGAGTAGATGAACAAATGTCCAGAGAGCAGTAGAGCGGGGCCGGGCTATGCCGGATTGGGGTAGATAAGCAAGTGTACCAGACTGAAGTGCAAGAGACTGGACCGGACTGTATTGCAGGCCGCTGGACCGGACTGGAATGCAGACCACTGGACCAGACTGTAGTGCAGGCAGCTGGACCGGACTGGAATGCAGGCGACTCGACCGGACTGTAGTGCAGGCAGCTGGACCAGACTGTAGTGCAGGCTTGCAGAATACCAGGATCAGGATCAGGATTGCAGAATACCAGGATCAGGATTGCAGAATACCTGGATCAGGATACAGAATACCTGGATCAGGATACAGAATACCAGGATCAGGATAGCAGAATACCAGGATCAGAATCAGGATTGCAGAATACCAGGATCAGGATAGCAGAATACCAGGATCAGGATCAGGATCAGGCTAGGAGAACCAGGCACCCTGAATGAACAAGTTGTTCTGGCCATGAAGGTACTGTGCACAGGGAGAAAGGAGCTCCTGCGGCATTAGGCGCCAGAATACACGTGGGACGCCGGCAAGACTGCAGTGGTACAGGCTGGGTGAGTATGGGAGACTGTCACTATGCTGGTGACAGTCTCCGTGAGCCTGGACCGCGGGACCGTCAGGAGAGAGCTGTAGTCGGCCGGAGCGGGTAAGTGCGGCACTTCTACTGCGTATCGTGACAATCCCTGAGATGGTACCTCTGAAATGACTACCTTGTAATGCAGGACTAGGATCTGGAGACCGCAAATGCTAGTCTATCTGGCTGTGTAGCTGTCACTCTTTATCTACATGTCTAGGCTGGTTGGTCTAAGGGCCTCATTTACAAAAAACGTTTGTTAAAAATCGCCATAAATCGCGTGATTTGACCCTCTAAACTCACATCGCGGTATTCACAAAGGGTCAAATCGCATGATTTATGTGTTTTTAAAAATTGCCATGGCAAACATCGCTGGACAGAAATCGTCCAGATGTTTGCCATTCAAAACATAGAAAAAAAATTGTTGTATTCACTAAAGGAGACATAAATTCACAAAAAAAAAAAAATGAAGAAATCGCCTTTAGTGAGACATGAAATCATAAAAAAAAAATCGCAGCCAGAGAGGTGTGATTTTACTGTGGTCCCTGACCATCAAAAACACATGTCAATATACTTGACAAGTGTTTTTGTGTGTGAAAAAAGCAAGTGCTGCATGGCTGAAAGCCTTAGCCATGCTGTGCTTATAGAACTACAAGGCTAAGCATTGCTTAGCCTTGTAGTAATATCAGCGTCAGCATGGTAAGGCTTCCAACCATGCTGCGCTGCGTGTGCTGTGTGTATAAAAAAATACAGTGTACAATAAACATACTGAAATACATTACAACGTGTCCCTGTTAAATAAACATTTTCCCTGACTAATATTAACCCCTGATGTGTTCACTTACCTCCGGTGGTTGTGCTATAAGGAGGAGGCTGCCCAATCATCAGGTAGCGTAAACTCGCACACAGAACTGATTGGTGCTTGTCCCGGCTGCTAGGAGACAGCCGGGACACAATATGAGAGAGATTGGTGCTGGGCAACAGCCGGGACACGCCGCGGGTATGATGGCAACGCCCATAGGAAGTAGTGCAGAGCGTGGTTTCCTGAAAGATCACTGTTGCACAGGAAACAACAGGGGACCTGTTCAGAACGGTGAGTTGCTTGCACACCGCCACAGGCAAGTGGCGGTGTATAACACATCAACATTTAAGGCTGAACATGAAGTGCCTAGACAAAGAGAGAAGCTACTCACATGCTGAGGTTGTTTAAAAGATTTGATCTGATGATTATCAGATTTATCCTTCCGTGGGTAGAAAATTTGGCAAAGGCCATCCTGCCAGGGAGTAGTCCCATCATCTTGAGGCCTTTGCTCAGCTGTTCCACTGATAGGAATGTCTGGATTTGGATCTGATGGCTCACCTCAAACATAAACAGTCCCAGTTCTGATCCCAGACCAAAGACCCTCAAACAGCATTTGTGGATGCAATGTCAGCCCAAAGTGTCAGTTAACTAGTATATACATTTCCTCCACTTCCAATGTTTCCTCAGATTCTGAAATTGAAAAGGAGCAGTGAAAGTTTCTGATTCTGGTTACTCTGGATTGAACTGGAAGGGTACGGTATGCCAATTTTCTCAGTCTTACTATTGGTCCTGGGCAGAGACTTCCTCTCCGTCCAAATCGTCTCTCACTGAGTAAGTGCCTTCACCAAGACCTTCAACCCTTAACTGTAATGGTATGGCTCTTGAAATAGAGATTCTAAGAGAGAAAGGTTTGCCTGAGCTGGTTTTTCAGATCATGCTCATGGTCCATAAGCCAGTGTCTGCTTGGATATACTAAAGAGCCTGGTGGACTTTTGTAGGTTGAAGTGATAAAAAGGGATTCAATATCTTATCTTTCTGAGTGACCTTGATACAGGCTTTAGAATTAATGTGCATGTGTCTGCACTTTTACTTTCAGTATTTTCAGTGCAAATTTTAATTAACCTTCTGGAGGTATAGGCCTCTAAAGAACATGCTTCATATCAAACCCCTGTGTGCTCCTCCTATGGCCTCCTGGGACCTTAATTTGTGAGGACAAAGTTTTTATGAGATGACCATTGTAGCTTACTTATGCATTTAGAGCCTTGAGAGATTATTTGAGCAAAACAGCTCAGATTCGCAAATCCTACTTTGTTGGTCCATTATGATGCTCACAAGCGGGCATTCTATTGCAAGATATATTTGTCTCAATTTCCAGCAAGTTTACAAGGAGGCAGATCAGCCAGTACCATCAAGAATCTCTCTTCATTCCACCAGGTCATTGAGTTTGTCCTGGGAAGCAAGTTGGGGATCCTTGGTTAAATAGCTGTGTCACCTGGTTCACTGTGCTCACATTTAACTATACTCTATAAGTTTCAGGTGTTCTGTTTAAGGGATGCATCTTTTGCCAGAAAAGTTCAGGTTTTTTCAGGTGCAATTAAGTGTTTCTTCCCATAGGGCTACTTTGGTAACTCCCCATGGTTGCAATGTCATCCAGATAGATAAAAGATGAAATAGGATTTATTGTTACTCACTGCTAAATCAATTTCTCTGAAGACATGAAGACATCTGGGGGACACTGTGCTCCCATCCTCATGCTCAGTAGTGTAAAGGGAATGTGTTTGTTTTTTGTTGGTTATATATAAACAATATATAGAAACAGGTGGTTAAAAAGGGGAGGAGCTACCCACAGATTATTTAAACTGTAAATTGCCCAGCTCCATTGCCTCTTAAGCTGGCCATACACTAGAGCGATTATCGAAAATCGCATGGATTCGGCGATAATCTTGCCGATTTTTCGGCACAATACATTACATAACTTGCATACAATTATTGTTCAAAAGGTAAAAGAAACGCTGATTTTTTGTCTTGTTTTGTCGGGTGTAAAATATCGGTTTTGCCCATACACAATACGACAATTTTATTTTATCGTCCGATTTTCTTTGCAAATTTACATAAAGGGCAGTCGTTACCATGTGGGTGTGAGTGACGCGGACGATAGGAAGTATAAATATAACTTCCTGTGCCAGCTAGCTCTTTGTTTGCTCTTTGTTCTTTGCTGGCAAGATGGATGAGAATACGAAAGGTCTTGGAATCTTCGCCCTTTCTATGGTTATTTTAACCCAGCAGAAGCAGAGAAAAACGGCAGCTCCATATATAATGTCCAAGTTCAGTATGCTGTTTGCATCTGCATATATAAGTAGGTGTTTCAACACAGGTCCTTCATGAAATGTCAAACGTCATTATGTATAACAACTCCATGGCGCACAGCTTATGATGCACAAGGCGCTTCGTTACATGTCACAGTTCATCTGCATAAGCACGCCTCCACTTCACGATAAATTTATCGCCGAAGAACTCACGATTATCGTTTAATGTCCATACACTAAAATCTCCTGCTTTTTATCGTTTTAAATCAAACATGTCAAAAGATCCAATAATCGTTTGAGTGACGTAGACGATAGGAAGTATAAATATAACTTCCTGTGCTAGCTAGCTCTTTGTTTGCTCTTTGTTCTTTGCTGGCAAGATGGATGCGAATACAAAAGGTCTTGGAATCTTCGCCCTTTCTATGGTTATTTTAACCCAGTAGAAACAGAGAAAAACGGCAAATATTAGTCGCCGTTGTAAATGTTGGGTGAAGGAATAGCTAAAGAAAAGGGATTCATTTTCTCATAATTCACTCCATATATAAGCAGCTATTTCAACACAGGCGCTTCATGAAATGTCCAAGTTCATTATGTAGTTTGCAGCAACAAATCCATGGCACACAGCTCGTGATGCACAAGGCACTTCGTTAAATGTCACAGTTAATTTGCATAAGCACGCCTCTACTTCATAAATTTATTGCCGAAGATGCCCATATACTACGCGATTTAAAAAAAAAAATCTGGTGCTTTTTATCGTTTTCAATCAAACATGTCAAAAGATCCAATAATCGTTCAGAAGCCCTTTTTGGACGATTATTGGATTCTCATCCGAAAAATCGTTACCATACACTAGCGCGATAATTCGGCTCCTTACGCGATAACCGAATGATCGGCCCAATAATCGCTCTAGTGTATGGCCAGCTTTAGGATCCCTTGGTCATTGTTTCCCAAAATTACTTCAGAGAAAAGGATTTCATTGTGATTAACAATAAAGTTGTTTTTTTTTGTTTTGTTTTTTAAATATGACTAAGAACACAAAATGTATTGATTTATTTGGTATGGTTGTGAAACCAAAACTGAACTGGCCTAAAAATCTCAATCTTGTAAATTTGAGATCAAATATAATCAAATTGATTTAAACAAGTTTTTCTACTTTGATAAGTTATACGTAGATTAGTTAAAGACACATTAATTATTAAAAAATATATATATTATATGTCTATTACATCTTTTTTGCACTGTAAAGCAGTCAGAAAGTGTAAAGGTCTTCAGCGTCATCACTCCTTGCTTCTGCCCTTTGTAAAAAATACTAGTTTTCATAATGGTGAAATTATATTTCCTTTCTGAGGTTGGATCACTAACAAGCTTAAATACCTCATAGATTTTTACTGTTACCCAAGCCAAGGCAAAATGTAACATTCTTTCTTCACATACTTTCTCTTTCCAACAGGTATTACATTTTACTTAGATGGTCAGGCGTTAGGTCACAGATGTGGATTGGCATAACAATTTTGTTACCTTATTAACACAACGACAAACAGAAAGGTGTGCAATTTCACACCATTGTCAATATTTTCGGCGCACACTTGACCATACTATACTCCAGGGCAGTCTACAAATTGGCTGTTTATATTTCTAGATTATACAATTGCCCTTATTTGAACACCCTGCCATATTCTTTCACCATGCTCAAAGAAAGCACATATTGGGAAATACTTCTGTGTATATACATCGGTGTTATGTGTTTCCTAGCTGCAGGTTTGATATGGAAAAATCTGATAATCACAACTGTTTAAAATGTTGAGAACCTATGCCACATTGCTGCAATGGTTATGGGAATGTTCATACAAATTCAGTTTTTTGTAGTGAGTCTCCATATTGATACCGGCCTATTCTCTCAGGAATGGGCTGTGCTGGTTTTTATTTGGTTCCTGCACTAAAGTTAAATTACAAAACAAGATAGATTCTGCCAATAAATGTGACATACTAAAATGGATACAGTTGTAACCACCCACTCTTGAATTTTAAAGACTAAAATGTATTATTTATTTAAAATTGAGTTTCTGGAGGCGTACGTGTGGGGGTCTGTACGTCCGTGAGAGAGGGGTTTCCATGCCTCCTGTCGCACCCCTCTCTCGTGCGGGCTTTATGGCAGCATACACTGCCATAAGCCTGCTTTAACTCTATTTTGCGGATCAGCGGTTTGTACAACCGCTGATCCGCAGCAGTGTGGAAGCCCCCCACTACACTGTACACTTTGCATGCTTTAGTGGACGGAGGGGAAGCACAGCCCATTTCCTCTTTCCATCTCCCTTTCCTCTGAAACAAAATTCTGTCTGATTATTTGTACGCTAGGATTACAATAGTAACCGTATTACAATAGTATTAAAAATAATAGTAATAGTATTAGTAAAAGGTATTACAATAGTAATCCAGCGGCTGTCCCTGTATTAGAAAACTAGCTGCCTCACGGAAGCACTGCGCCCATTCCTGGGAATGTAAATATCCATGTATCTCGGCTCCTAGGTGCACTAGGGAGCTGCCGGGATGTCCTGCTGATGAAATTCTTTGGTTTGCTTCAAGCTGTGTGATGTCACTGGTAACGGAGGCAGTACTGAGTGATCAATCTGCTCGGCAGGGGCTCAGCGTTTCCGTGAGACAGCTCGTCTCTCCATGCGAACAGCTGCCTGTTATCCCTTTCACTGCTTGGCTGAATAGATTCACATAGGATACATTGTATCATCCTGTTGTTTATTATACGCTGTACGGTATTCTTTTTCCTAGTCCTAATACCAGTGCGCTGTATTTTCAGGATAGTATAGGGAGATTTACATGCCCCGGGAATGGGCGAAGTGCTTCTGTGAGGCAGCTAGTCTTCTATTACAAGGACAGCCGCCGGGTACAGATTAGACGGTCCCACTTGCATTTATATTGAATGTGATTATTTGTCTTTACCCACAGACACAGCGTATATCAATTATCATTTGTTTCCATTCAATCTTAGCTACCAAGGATTCATGTTTATTGTGATTTTCACTAATATATTATTGATACTCGGGAGATCCCTCTATCTGCATATTTTCGCTGGGTGGTTTTATTTTTTAAGGGTGTCTTTTTCTGTCTTTTTAATTGTATTAATAAAGATTTTATAATTTTACTGTGGTAATTGTATTTATGGAATAACATTTATATGAGCTTTGCACCATAAAAAGCCTATCTTTTTGGTCTCTCTAGGCCATAACAATTTTTTTAATTTACTGTTCTCTAGGCTTATTGGTTTGCACGCTTTATTATTAACAATATTTGTGACCTGTGCTGCTCATATTTTGTTCAGTGCTGTAAAAACAATTAAACACAGATGTTGAGTACATGCAATACCAGAGTCAAGCTGGTATGGCATGTAATCAACCGATATTGAGGTTAAAAAGGGAGCCGTCATATATACATAAAGGGCTGGATCCAGACTTAAGTAAGTGCTTGAAATTAGTTACTCCTGAGCTAAACCATGTTGATTGCAGGGGAGTCATATTTCATCTGTTGCAAACAGTATTAGAGTTGAAAGGTGATGTTTCCTATCCCAAGTCTAAATATCAGTGTGATAGTAAAGCTGATCAGTGTGTCTGTGTGCTTTAAGCAATTCAAAGATATATCCCTGCATGCAAAGAATAAAATTAACTTGACTCCCCTTGCAATCAACATGGTTTAGCCCAGGAGTAACTAATTTCAAGCACTTACTTAAGTCTGGATCCAGCCC
>WWET01001314.1:349132-362268 GCA_011038615.1 Limnodynastes dumerilii | reverse complement strand
ATAGACAACAAAGGGTTGTAGTAAATGGAATCTCTTCTGGGGCTGGTAAGGTAACCAGTGGAGTACCCCAGGGTTCTGTTCTTGGATCAGTGCTATTTAATATCTTTATAGGTGATATTGCCTGTGGTATTGAGGGGAAAATATGCCTTTTTGCAGATGACACCAAGATATGTAACCGGGTAGACACGCCAGGTGGGGTACAGAAAATGAGGGATGATCTAGGTAGACTGAGGAATTGTCAAAAGTGTGGCAACTGCAGTTTAAAGAAATGAAATGCAAAATCATGGACTTGGGGCACAAAAACTCAAAGTCTCAATATATCCTTAATGGCATTACATTAAAATCTACCTGAGGACGAAAAAGGTCTAGGAGTCATTATTTGACTTAAAGGAAAGGTAGCCAATCAATGTAACAAAGCAATGAGAAAGGCAGATGAGATGCTTGGTTGCATAGGGAGAGGAATTAGTAGCAGAAAGAGGGAAGTAGTGATGGCCCTTTATAGATCATTGGTACGACCTCACCTATAATACTGTGTTCAGTTCTGGATATCTCCAGTAAGGTAGCCAATCAATGTAACAAAGCAATGAGACAGGCAAGTCAGATGCTTGGTTGCATAGGGAGCGGAATTAGTAGCAGAAAGAGAGAAGTAGTGATGCCCCTTTATAAATCATTGGTACGCCCTCACCTAGAATACTGTGTTCAGTTCTGGACGCCATATCTCCAGAAAGATATAAATACATTAGAGACTGTGCATAGAAGAGCAACTAAAATGGTCCATGGCCTTTGTAACAAATCATACCAAGAAAGGCTAGAGGAACTAAACATGTATAGCTTGGAATAGAGAAGGGAGAGGGGGGACATGATAGCAGCTTTCAAATACATCAAGGGTTGTGACCGGCTAGAGGAGAGTAGCATTTTTCAAAGGAAGAGGTGTAATAGAACACGAGGGCATAAATATAAACTGGAGGGTGGTATATTCAGCGGAAATGTGCGGAAAAACTTCTTCACTGAAAGGGTGATAGATAAGTGGAATAGCCTCCCATCTGAGGTGGTTGAGGCCAATACAGTATAACAGTTTAAACATGCTTGGGATAAATATAATGATATCCTAAATTGTAAACTAAACTGCGGGTAAATAGGGGCTAGGGTCAGTATAGTTTTGAACAAACAAATGGGCAGACTGGATGGGCCATGTGGCTCTTATCTGCCGTCACTTTCTATGTTTCTATGAAACATCAATTTCAAAACCACAATATAACTGAAATTTAAAAGAAATGTGTTACTTTTTTTAAACAAGATAATAAAAGAAGGAAAAATGTTTTGAGATTTTATGAAAAATTAGATAAAGTTAGAACATGAGGGGATATTTAACTTTTTTGGGAGAAGAAGATTCCCATATAATTTAATTTCCATAGCACATAGAAATTTTTTACACAATGTATTTTCTCAAGGTATTTTGTCAGTGTGTTTTTTCTCTCTTCTTCATAAGAAGGTAGTGAGCTCAAAGCTCTCGTTTAGGCCTCCTGGACTCAAGGTTTTTAATGTCAGAATCCAATAGCATTCTCTCTGTGAGAGGCGCTTCAGGCAGTCACCTCCTCTCTTATCCACTGATATTTGCTCTATGGGCCTGATCCAGACCTACAATGTAGCGCTCAGCGTTACATCGTGGGTCTCCCCCTGACACTCCCCCTGCCCTATCGTATTTACACTCCCTTACGCCGGCTGAAGGTTACCCTAACGTCGATGTAAGGGAGTGTAAATACGCTGGGACGGCGGCGTTAGTATGATAACGCCGCCCTCCCAGTCTCAATACCCTCCCTCCCCCGCCTCCCTGCACTAACTTCATTGTAGTAGCGAAGGAGAAATTTTACGGAATTACAAAAAAAAAACCTTTTTGGAATGTCGCAACTCACTTCCTTCTAGCAGGAAATGCCCGGTGCTAATGACAGATAATTAATTGAATAGCAAAAAAAAAATACCGCCCGTTATTTTGCAAAAATTAGCGTTAAAAATATGCCCGCGAACGATTTCACTTTAATTGAATCGGGCCCATTGTGTCTGGTTTTCCCCCATGGTATTCTTTAAAGTGTCTCGGGACGATGTGGTTAGTTGCTTGATGTAGAATATTTCTATAATGTTCTAACGCCCTGATTTTAAAGGGTCGTTTCGTCTTTCCGACGTATGCTAGTCCACAAGTAATTCCCAGGACGTATACCACAAATGTGGAATTACAATTTGTAAAGGACTTCACGGGGTATTCATTCTTTCCGTCAGAACTTTTTATAGATTTCTTATCCTTAGCAAATTTTGCAACCCCCACATGGGTAGCACCCTGATGGTCTGGTAGTGTACTCGGTGCCAATAAAGATTTTTTTTTTTGCCCATCTAAACTTCACATTAGGATTAGATGGTAAATGTGGGGCTAGGATGGGATCTAAGGCCAAAATGTCCCAATGTTTTTTAAGAACTTTTTTTATTTTATTTGCCCACTTTTGTTACTAAAATTTGTTATTAATAGGCAATCTATTATTTGTTTCTCTGATTCTCCCAACTCTCCTTTATTTTTGTAAGCTAAAAGTGAATACCTCTCAAGTGCTTTTGCCCTTTCAAAGCTATGTTCAATCAGGTTCTCTGGATATTTCCTCTCTGTAAATCGTCTTTTAAAATGTTCGGCCTGAATTTCAAAAGCTGCTACAGTGGAGCAATTTTGCCTCAACTGCACGAATTGCGAGTACAGTATATTCCGTTTGTTGTATGATGCAATCATCTCAATCTAGTTCCTTTAATTCTCTGTAAGAACTGAAATAAAGTCTTTTCAGTAGTTTAATAATTTTTTATAAATTTTTTATTATTTTTTAGGTTATAAAATGAGCTTTTATTGTTGAATTCTTGCAATATTCTGTTACATACCTTTGCTGTTTAAAAAAAAAAAAAAACCTTTGTGACGTTTCAAAAGCACAGAGATCTGTTTTGCCAGCTAATTAGACCTCAGCTGTGTAGAGACTATTTAATCCAGAGAGGGATTGTGGTGGACACACGCCCTGACGAAGTCCATTTAGGACGAAACGCGTAGGGTCCGCCTCTACTCCTTCCTACCTAATTACACACTGCCAGCCAAGAGATACAAGCCGCATGAGACCTAAAGCTCCAGGACACTGGAGAAAACGCGTGCTATACACTCGCCCGCTGGAGCGGTGATCAAACCCTGTTAACCCTGCTAATATTGAATCATTTACTTGATTCCATTATTATCCGGTATGCCTTAGTATTTATGTTTTACCTGTTTTAATAAATTGAAGGTAATACATCATGGAGCACCCTCTCTTGTTTTAATTTATGTTTAGAAATCGGAGAAGTTATTGGAGAGACTTCACTTTAAGAGGAGCAGCGGTATCAGGGATATTTGGTGTACCTAAAGAAAAGTACTAAAGAGGACTTGAATAATTGGACTATGGCATTGGACTGGATGATTACCATAAAGTATATGTGTATTGTTATAAGCTTACAGTGATCTTTTTACTATTCTGATGTATTCCGGCAGTCTCCCCATATATACCCCACTTTTCCTCTCCCTAATAACAGTTATTAGGGGGAGGAAAATAGGGGTATATGGGGACATCGCTGGAATACTTACCACTAACGCCAGCTCAGGCTTACGTCGGGAGCGATGTATAATACTCTGCTACGGCATTTTGTAAATATGCTTCACCTCATTTTAATGTGATAGTGCCAGTTTTGAAGTGAAAACTGGTACTATTGTATTAAAATAATCTTTGTAAATAGACCCCAAAGTGTTTGCATAGAGGGTCTAATTCTGAATTATTTGTATTTTCTCATATCTTGTGATTAAAATAGGGGTTGAAGTGGAATTTTAAAAGTGGTGGTAAAAACATTTAGAAGTGGCAGCATTGAAACATCCAAAACAATAAAAGTCAATGGATAGTTTTAGTTTTTCATTTAAATCAGTAGAAGTTACCTTAAGGTTTTTCACTGTTTACCACCCTACTTTGAACACTGGGTTAAAATACCGAGTTTCCCCAAAAATAAGACAGGGTCTTATTTTTTTTTCTCCAAAAAAGGCAGTAGGGCTTTTTTTCTGGGTATGTCTTATTTGTATAGTACCGGTATCAGCACTGAGTTGTGGAGAGTAAACGATGGGCAAAGAAAACCGCAGGTTTCACCACTTCAAGGGCTGGTTGCAGGACGGCTATTGCTCAGGTTCAGTTCTTTCAATTTGAGAGGAGCAGGGAGTACTGAGGGGATACTGGCAGCTCAGGGTTGGTCCGACGCTGAACAGGATTATACTGCTGCCGTCACGCAGGAAGGACACACACTCCAGGGAGTGCAGATCCATAGTTTCTAGCCCTGCAGAGGGTATTTTAGCGGTACGGAGGGTTGAGGGGAGTGAATGAGCCAGAGCTCAGCCAAAGCGCAACAGTACCTGCCACACTGAGAGTCAGGACGTACGTAAAATCGTCCTTGTCTAGGGCTTATTTTCGAGGTAGGGCTTATATTTTAAGAAATTAAAAAATTCAAGCTAGGGCTTATTTTAGGGCTAGATATTATTTTAGGGGAAAGACGGTAGCATCATTATTATATATTATGCCTAAAGCTGTTATAATTGTGCATTTTACAACTGAGAATTTTTTACTCTTAACAATAGACTGCCCCTCACAGCTACTTCAGTTGAAAAGTGTCATATGTCTAGATTGCACCCAGCAGGCATCCTACATAGGCTAACTATGCACAAGGGGCCTCATTCAGACCTCCATATCTTTTCTGTACACATGGATGTCTGGAAGTCTGCATGGAAGAAGGGAATTAACTCCCCCCTCTCGTACGGAGTCCTGGACACTTACATGTCCAGAACCCTACCTTAACTTCTCCGCATTGATCTATGTTCATCCAAACACAGATCTGTGCAGAAATACCTTATGTGCACCCTCACCTTAATCTACATGCCAATCCTTGCCACCCTTGTGATGATTAGGCATGCAGATTTGTTAGAACATCCCCATCCCCCGCACAGATCTCCTAGTGTATGAAAATGAGTTCTGTAATCTAGGTGATCTGAAGCATAGCATCTGCCATGTCTACGCACAGATATAATGTTTATGGAGACTCCCCTAAAATTACTAAATCAAGATCAGGCCCTTACACACCAGAACACAGAACGAGCGACCGCAAATGGTAAAACAGGGCAACCTGGAACACCCTTAACTATTCTGCACACCCAGCTGAACCCAGCCCTTACTGAACAATTTAAATTGTGTTATGTGTATATATACTATGTGTAGTGTCTAGAGCATATTGGTTTTAGTGTGTAGTTTTATAGTGTTAAGTGTATTGTGTAGTAGTGTGTAGTGTAGCAGAGAGTGTGTTGTAGTGCATTGTGTAGTGTATAGTATAATTTTTGTAGCTTTGTTAGTGTAATTTAAGTGTATTATTTATTATAAGTTAGATATTTGTTTTTTTTTGTAGACAGTAGTTGGTAGAATTGACAGGGAGGAGTGGGTGCCACCACCTGAAGATATCCAAAGGAAAAGAAAAGAATGTTCCTCACCCGCATGTGTAAAGTGGCGGCTAGCACCAGCCGGCAGGTCACCCAGGATGGTAACAACAATGGGAAAGAAAGGACAAAATGGACATCATGTTTTTCGGATGAGAGATTAGGTTGGTTAAGAATGTCTTGCTCAACAATGAAGACCTGTAGATGTTTAACTTTGAGGTTGTCTTGGGGTGCTAAAAGGTAATGCACACAAACGCATAATACATATTTAACAAATAAACTTAATTTATTATTAGGCACTTACACAAACACATTCCAAAAACAGTATATAATAATCACCACAGTAGTCTATATTCACAGTTGTCTATATTCACAGTAGTCTGTAATCGCAGTAGTCTTTTTTTATGCTGCCGAGTTTCTCTAGATTATTGTTGGAAGAGGTTTGACGTTCTCACAGTTAACAATTTTTTCTAGTGTCTTGGAAACTTTTATTTTAAAATTGCAGCTGCAAATATATAAGAGCTTGAAAACCATACGCCCTCCCCCACAAATATGAAGGGGGCACACTCCAGTGGTGTCAGAATGGGGGGGGGGTGACAGTGAGATTGCACAGAGACAGTGCCTGGCTGGCTAATGTGTTAATAACACACTGAGCCAGCCAAGCACTTTCTGTGCAAGTAAGTTTGCAAATAGATGGGGGAAGGGGGGAGTCAAGGGGAGAAGAAGGCATCAAATCGGAGCAAAATTTTGCGCTATGATGCCCCTGCTAGTTCCAACTTGCAAATTCTTTGCAACACAAATGTTGCGCACAATCAAAAAACAAACAATTATGTTGCAAACCTTTGAAGGTGAGTATAGCAACACCCCCCGGATCTGTTTAAAACATCTGAATCAGGTGTAAACAATACCAAAGGTAAACTCAGTTATTCCTGGTATGACTAATACCTTTTGTCTGCTGCTATAGTCAGGTTCGACAAAGATATGAAGAGCCACGCGCGGCATCCATATCCAGCATCATTTACAAAAAAAAGAAATGCAACTGTAGGATAAAACATAATTGTGCTTTTTTGATTACACATCAAAGTTAATGCCGTATTTTAAGGATATAATGCTAGTAAACATACACTGAGCAGCCATCCGTGTGAAAAGCAGATCTCATCAAACATGTGGCAAAGTGTAGACTAATGTATGATGAAGTTGTCGTGCATCACTTCAGGGAACCCAGCCACAACATTCAGTATTCTCATCTTCACATTGCAAACCATCTGAACGTTGAGAGAATCTTAATTAAACTAGTTAGTTAAAGGATTTGGTTAAATAGGTTTTTTTCCCAGTGAAAATCTCATACTTTTTACTTTTAGAGAAAGAGTGGAGGTATTTATATTTTTTTATATTATGATCTATGTTCAGGGTCAGCTTTATATAAAATTCAAACTTTTAAAGTGGATAGTACTTTTCCTGCTGAACAAGAGAGAATAAAGCATTTTCTTCATTACCAATTCGCTGAAAAAGAGAGAAAAAAAGCTTTTTCTTCATTACCAATTCTAGAGTGGATTAAGTGGTCCTCCAACGGGATGGAACGCGTGTAGACCGGACATAAGGCCAGATAAGTTAACACAGCTGTGATTATCATTGGAATACTTTTTAACTATATTTATCTATGCAAAACTGGCTCTGTTAACATTCTACTTAATCTAATGTACAGCAAGTTCAGGTTGACTTTCCAAAACTCTTATAATTCAGTGTTTAAGATATTTTGAGTTATTTTACATCACACTTCACACACTCTATATTAGGGGTCTGATGCTGACCTACACTTACACCTTTTAAGGGTAAAACAGTTTTTGCATATTTTTTTAAATAAATTTACATACTTCATAGTTTTATTAGAAAACTTAGCTAGAAAACTTAACTTGTGAATTCTAATTGTTTTCACTATCTAAATTTGCCTTCCCTCACACTGCAAAATGGTTTTGCCAAGGCCTGTTTTTCCCTTGCTCAGAAACTCTGTGTCAGCCTTTAGGTTTTTTTTTAATCTATCTCCAATATTCATAAACATATTGACCAGTTCCTGTGTGGAATACTGTGGAAGTCCAGAAAAGTACATTCCCTATAGTTTTTCAAGGCCTACGGAGTGCATATATATGTCTGAGAGTACAGTTGGTTCTGATATGATAATGGGGGATGGTGGACCTCCTAATGCGCTCACACCTGCTAAAGAAATATTTTACTTGAAGTGAAGATACGTTTAAATGTATAAATACACAAGAAGGGATAAATCTACATGGGTAATGTGAAGGAATTGAGTTTTGGTTTTAATATGTGCAACAACGCTAATAAACTTGAATTTTTCACAATTTCCAAAAATACATAAGGTCACCAACCTCAAGCCATACACCAGCACAGTAGACGTTGAAAATATGGCAATACACAGTCCACAATTTACATAATCTGCTAAGCACGGCAGCTCCCAAACTCAGTATACTCCAGTGCTAGAGGATCACAAAGTATATCTGTAACTGTACCCACAATGTAATCTGGTAAAAGGATCCTAAGTATATACAATGTCTTGAATACAGCGGTGCAAAATATAGTCTTATTTTCAACCATCAGCAGGGGAACTTTCCTTATATTACTTACCGTTTCACCCACTTCATATGGGTAATTGCTCAATGTGCACAAATAATGGTTTCCTTTTTTAATTTTGCTGTTGTCCTCCCATCAAACACATCTTTACTTTGGTTCTTATGTGGTTCGCACATGTACTAAACAAAATATATACAATCTTGTGAAATACTTTTTATGGAACAGCCTCTGATTATTACAACTCATATTTCTCAATCAATTTTCAAGCATTTATAATTTTTACTCTCCCATACCAGTATTCTCCCTTTTCCATCCCTTGGCTCCAAACATGGACGAATGAAAGGGACACAGCAGACCTTTAGTGTGGTCTCATTACCATATCAGAAGTACCGGACGTATAACATATACGTCCGGTGTTTAGCAATTTTTACTATTTCGCACACGTAGTAATGTTATCTATGTATCTTTTTCTTTTTACGTAGATTGCGTAAATGCGGTCTGAAATACTACTACTACTGTGCATGCATAGCAATTTATTTATGTTATCTGCGTATGTTTTTCTTACGTAGATTGCGTAAATGCGCAATACAGGCCAAAATGTTTATCCAAGGTACCTCTGATGAAGTGATGAAGTGGCTGCCTGCCATGAAACGCGTCAGGTGTATTATGAGATAGACTCTCTTTTAATTACTTACTCCAGACCATCATCTTTTACTCTGGCAAGACTAATTTGCTCCATTTGCACTAAGATTTCGTGATTCTAAATATACAGAGACTGCAGATTGTAAACCTAAGAAGAGCAATATGTCCTTCTCCTCCTCTACAGGATTCCCTCCCATCTATAAGAGTCTCCGTAACTGAGGACGCCTGGTGTTTTGTTTACACACTGTAATCCGGAGGACTCTCGGCCCGGCGCGGACGCGTGCCTGCCAGCTGGTATGAATCTATCATTACAACGTGTTTTTGCTCTGTACATCTATTACAACTGTTTCTGCATCCCCTTTACAGTTAATATCTCACTCCTTTCCCTTTTGCCAACAACACAGAGAGGATGTTTCATGGGCTATTTATGAGCAACTTCTATTACCAGCAATGCTTGGAGGACTTTATTGCCAATATATAACATCCATCTAGTTGTGCACAATCTGTGGACTTTTCATACCTAACTATCACTATTTTTCTGATGAATTGGTCTGGTGTACATGTTTATGTTTTTTTTTTGTTTTTTTTATGTGAGTTGTATAATAAATTCATCTTATTGAACTATGGACATTTGTCAAATCATTAAATTGTTCTTCTGTATATTTATTATTTTCTATGTGGATCCTTAGTGGAGTACATACCTAGCGCAGCACTTTTTCAACGTGTTTAATTCTAATTCTGTTTAAATAAAAAATTGCCTCCCCTTTCAGTTCAACATGGTATTGCTCAGGTGTAAATCAACTCTGTAGTTAGTAAAAATGTGTCCTATCTAATCTGATATCTCTAAGCAGAGACATGAAAACTTATGCTCCATGCATTTTATACAGAATACTTCCATACAGAAAAAAACAAGCAGCAAAAAAAAACCTCAGTTTCTCAGACGTGGATCATATATCATTCCTGGGTCCTAGAGAGGGAAGAGTCTACTTCTCAAAATTGTGAAGTTTAATTGATAAAGGACAATCCAGGTCTCATATACAAAGGTTAAGAAATCAGAATATTCCATTGGATAGATTTACTAAACTGCGAAAAAAAAGAAAAGTGGAGCTGTTGCCCACAGCAACCAATAGGATTCTAGATATTATTATACTATTACATACCACAAAATGTCTGCTAGAATCTGACTGGTTGCTATGGGCAACATCTCCAGTTTTCCTTTTGCGCAGTTTAGTAAATCTTGCCATAAATCTTTAAAAAAATTCCTAAATCTCCATTATTACTGTGCAAAAAAAGGGCAGTGGGGAACAATTTAATAAATATAGGCCACCAAGGCAAGATGAGGAAATGGGCAATGCCCTATTGGAAGACAATGCTACAATGGCATTAAAAGGGGAGGTAACAATCATGGGAGGTTTTAATCTACCTGATGTAAACTGGGGTCACTTTTCAGCAAGCTCCACTAGAAGTGGGAACTTTTTAAATTAGAGGGAGTGTCCCTTAAGCAACTGGTGAGAGAGCCCACTCGTAAAGAGGTCATCTTAGATTTGGTACTTACAAATGGTGGCATAATCTCAGAAGTAAGTGTTGGTGAGAACCTAGGATCCAGTAATCAAGCAGTATGGTTTAGTATAATGACTGAGAGAGACACGTGCCACACAAAGACAAGGGTGCTAGACTTTAGGAAGGCGGATTTTGTGGAAATGGGGAAATGTGTAAGTGATTCTTTGGCAGAGTGGAGGCACATGAAAGGAGTACAGGAGCAGTGGGTACATTTAAACAGTGCATTATTACCAGCAACAGACCTTTGTATAAGAAAGGTTAGGAAAAACCCCAGAAAAAGAAAGCCAAAGAGGTAGCAACTATAATGAATGTAAAAAAAATGGCCTTTTGGAATTATAAGCAAACTCAAAATAATGATGACAGGGAGGATTATTTTGCAAAGTAAAGTCTAAAAAGGTTATCATGGCATTAAAGGCACAAACTGAGGAAAACTGGGCCACTTGGTATGAAAAGGGGACAATAGCTTTTTTAGGTATATAAATGAAAGGCCAAAAACTAAAGAGGGTATGGTAAGGTTCACAATGGAGAGTGGGATTCTTGTTGAGGGTGAAAGTGCTATGGCAGATCATCTTAACAAGTATTTCTGTTCAATATTCAAAAAAGAAAGAGAGAGGAAGGGACCACTTTTAAATGGGAAGGCTATTAATACAATGGGGGAAATTACTACTACTTTTTTTTTTTAATTCAACGTAATTTTTATTGAAATAAATCTTTTGTAGCAATACAAACACATTTACATAATATAGTAGTGACATTTGTACAACAGCAATAAAATGAGTAACTGTATCAAGTGTCATGTGTCATAATATACCAAAATAGAGCGGAATCCCGCGCTGGGTCATTTATGCAGTTCAGGGTACCCGTATACAACTGCAGAGCAGCACCAGTAGAATTTGCAAAAACATACGACCAGCAATAAACCAACAGGTATTTATATTGACTAGTCCTCCAGTGTGGAACAAACATAGTAAGTAGAGTTCAGCCAGTCATCCCAAATTTGGTTAAATCTCTGTGGGCATCCCCTACTATCATACGTGAATTTTTCGTGACTTAGGGAAACATTTACTAGCCGCATCCAATCTCCAACTGTAGGTGAGGACGGCGCCCCCCAAGTTCGAGCTATGCACACTTTAGCCCGTAAACAGAGAGATTTTACATATAACTGCTTACGTCTGTTCAAAGAATCTTCCAGACCGACCTCAAAAATACACCATTTAGGATGTTTGGCTGGGAGGACTACCTCTGTCTGTTTTATACAATCAATAATTCTATCCCAAAACCGTTGCACCCCAAGACATGACCACAACATGTGCATAAAGCTGGCTCCTATCTCCCCACATTTTGGACATGCTCCGGAATGCGAAGTACACATTTTAATCAATCTGGACGGGGTAAGATATGCTCTATGAATGATATAAATTTGTACTTGCTGAAATCTAAGGTTAGTGGTTATACCTTGTGAGCTACCCAGCACCTCCTCCCATTCTTTGTCGTCTAGTGAGCCTATATCTTCCTCCCAAAGCGCTCTCAGACGTGCAAGAGATGTCTCTGGAGCTGCGGATAGTAATACAGAATATATCCCAGATACCACATGTTCCTCCCCTATAGCCAACAGCAGCGCCCTAACCGGCGAAGTAGACAAAGGGGGAAGGGAAATACCGAACTGAGTCTTTATTGCATGCCTAATTTTAAAATAATCAAGCCATAAGGAGCCAGGGAGCGAGAACTCACCCTGCAAGTGGGAGAAGGTCTTAAGAGAGGAGTTTTGCACTATCTGGTAAAAAGTAGAGATATCATAGTTTCTCTACGGCTCTGCACCTTTAAAATTCTTAAGAACTGGAAACCTAGAATTACCCCATAGAGGAGTGGCCGGGTCAATATCTTTTCCCCCCAAAAAAACGTGCGTCCAGTTCCACACCTTTTGTGCCTGTATAATGAGAGGGGCAGAGTGACGTGGGTATGGGCCTGCCAACAAAGCCTGCGACGGAGTATGGTCAAACCCGGCCTGTCTCACTAAGGTCCAATGGAGGTCGCCCTGAGGCGAATCCAAAACCCAGTCCCTCAAATGAGACAGCTGTGCAGCCATGTAATAAAACTTCATATTTGGAAGAGCCATGCCCCCCCTATCTCTGGTCCGAGACATACCTTCCCTACTAATCCTCACCCGTTTATTTCCCCATATAAAGGAGCTAAACAGGGAATTGATTCTAGAAAATACCGTAGGCGGCATCCATATGGGGGACTGCAGGAGGACATAGAGTAACTTGGGCTGCACAGTCATCTTAAGCAGGTTTACCCGACCCATAACTGTCAGCGGCAGTTTACGCCACACTTTCATTCTGGCTTCCACGGCCGTTACAATAGGCAATACATTATCAGAGCAAAATTTGGACATGTCATTGGAGATACGAATACCCAAGTACGTGAATCGAGGGGACCACTGTATAGTATGCGAAGGTAGAGGGGAATTCGGAATGGGACCCCGCAGAGGCATAATATAGGATTTATTCCAGTTGATCAAGAGACCAGAAAAAATTCCAAATCTGTCAACCAACTGGAGAAGGGCATTCAACGATCCCTGTGCGTCAGATAAGAATAGTAGGAGATCGTCCGCATATAAAGCGATCTTCTCCTCTACCCCTCCCACCAATATCCCCCTAATGTCAGGCTGTTCTCTGATTGCACACGCAAGGGGCTCCACTGCCAGCGCAAATAGGAAGGGGGACAAGGGACACCCCTGCCTGGTTCCCCTACCCAGAGCAAATCTACTAGAGATATACCCATTGATCGAGACTCTAGCTAGCGGTGCAGAATAAAGAACCCGAATCCAATCTATGAA
>WWET01001314.1:304066-340167 GCA_011038615.1 Limnodynastes dumerilii | reverse complement strand
CCCCCCCCCCCCCCCTGAGCATCTGCTGCAAGCCTGCTGCTTCCTCCAGCCTGTGCCAGTGCCCTTATAGTTTGATGGCACGGCCCCTATCATAGTTATAATAATTAAGTTAGTTAAGTTAATGATTCCTACTGCACGGTGTACCAATAAATCATTGTTTATTGTTGAAATGTGTGTTTTTAAATTGTATAATGTTTTAAAGTTTTGGTTAAATTTTTATTCATATGAATGGATGGGTAGGGGCCCCTGTGCATTGCTTTGCCCAGGGCCTACAATTCTGTTAAGACGGCCCTGGCAGTGCACAAGGCAAAAGCACAAGGCAAAAGCACAAGGCAAAAGAGAAAAAGAGAGAAGCTCGGGCAGCAAAAAGCTATAACCGGCAGCTACCTGCTTCAGCTGCTTGTGCTATAAGGAGGAGGCTGCCCAATCATCAGGCAGCTTAAACGCGCACACAGAACTTATTGGTGCTTGTCCCGCCTGTCTCCTAGACACAATATGAGAGAGAAGGGAATGCCCCCTCTTCTGATTGGTGTTTGGCAACAGCCAGAACACAGTGCGGGCATGATGGCAGCGCCCATAGGAAGTAGTGCAGAGCATGGTTTCCTGAGAGATCACTGCTGCACAGGAAACAACAGGGGACCTGTCAGAACGGTGAGTTGCTTGCACACCGCCAAAGACAAGTGGTGGCGTATAACACATCAACAGTCAAGGCTGAACACGAAGGGCCCAGACAAAGAGAGAAGCTACTCACATGCTCAGGTAGTTTGAAAGATTTGTTCTGATGATCATAGAAAATTTGGCAAACTTTTTGATTAGACAGGCCATCCTGCCAGGGAGTGGTCCCATCATATAGAGGTCTTTGCAACAATCCCAGTTCTGATCCCAGACCAGAGACCCTCAAACAGCACTTGTGAATGCAATGTCAACTAGTATATACATTTCCTCCACTTCAAATGCTTCCTCAGATTTTGAAAATAGCAAAGCAGCAGGGAAAGTTTATGATTCTGGTTACTTTGGATTGAACTGGAAGGGTATGGTATGCCAATTTTCTCAGTCTTACTGTTGGTCCTGGGCAGAGACTTCCTCTCCATCCAAATCTTCTCTCACTGAGTAAGAGTCTTCACCAAGACCTTCAACCCTTAACTTTAACGGCATGGCCCTTGAAACAGAGATTCTAAGATAGAAAGGGTTGCCTGAGCTGCTTTTTTAGATCATGCTCAGGGTCCATAAGCAAGTGTCTGCTTGGATATACTAAAGAGTCCGGTGGACTTTTGTGGGCTGGAGTGATAAAAAGGCATTCAATATCTTATCTTTCTAAGTGACCTTAATACAGGCCCTTGACTTAATGTGCATGTTTCTGCACTTTCACTTTCAGTATTTTCAGTGCAAACTTAAATTAACCTCTTGGAGGTACAGGCCTCTTTAAAGAACGTGCTTCATATCAAACCCCTGTAAGCTCTTCCTATGGCCCCCTGGGATTTTATATTTTGAGGACAAAGCTTTTGTGAGATGACCATTTTAGCTTACTTACCTTGGATGCATTTAGTGCCTTGAGAGATTATTTGAGCAAAACTGCTCAAATTCGCAAATTCTACTTTGTTGGTCCATTATGATGCTCACAAGCGGGCATTCTATTGCAAGATATATTTGTCTCAATATCCAGCAAGCTTACAAGGAGGCAGATCAGCCAGTACCTTCAAGAATCTCTCTTCATTCCACCAGGTCAGTGAGTTTGTCCAGTTAGGGATCCTTGTTAAATAGCTGTGTTGCGCAGTCACCTGGTTCACTGTGCACACATTTAACTATACTCTATAAGTTTCAGGTGTTCTGTTTAAGGGATGCATCTTTTGCCAGGAAAGTTCAGTTTTTTTCAGGTGCAATTAAGTGTTCCCTCCCATAGGGCTGCTTTGGTAACTCCCCATGGTTGCAATGTCATCCAGACAGATGAAAGATAAATAGGGTTTATTGTTACTCACTGCTAAATTAATTTCTCTGAAGACATCTGGAGGACATTGTGCTCCCATCCTCACACTCAGTAGTGTAAAGGGAATTTGCTTGTTTTTTTCTCTATTTTGTCTCTATTTCTCCATCTCTCCTTGGGCTTGGTTGTATATAAACAATATATAGAAACAGGTGGTTAAAAAGGGGAGGAGCTACTTTCCCACAGATTATTTAAACTGTAAATTGCCCAGCTCTATTGCCTCTTAGGATCCCTTGGTCATTGTTTCCCAAAATTACTTCAGAGAAAAAGATTTAATTGTGAGTAACAATAAAGTTTTTTGTTTTTGTTTTGTTTTTTTAAATATGACTAAGAACACAAAATGTATGGATTTATTTGGTATGGTTGTGAAACCAAAACTGAACTGGCCTAAAAATCTCAAACTTGTACATTTGAGATAAAATATAATCAATTGAATATTGAATGTTAAATCCTGTAAAAAATCCTAGTTTTCATAATGGTGAAATTATATTTCCTTTCTGAGGTTGGATCACTAACAAGCTTAAATGCCTCATAGATTTTTACTGTTACACAAACCAAGGAAAAATGTAACATTCCTTCTTCACATACTTTTTCTTTCCAACAGGTATTACATTTTACTTATATGGTCACACGTTAGGTCACAAATGTGGATTGGCATAACAATTTTGTTACCTTATTAACACAAACAGAAAGGTGTGCAATTTCACATAATTATCAATGTTTTCGGAGCACACTTGACCATACTATACTCCAAGGCATATTTATTTAGAATGGAGTTTTCTGGAGGCGTACGTGCGGGGGTCTGTACGTCCGCGAGAGAGGGGGGTGCACGCCCTCTGTCACTCCCCTCTCGTGCGGGCTTTATGGCAGCGTATGCTGCCATAAGCCTGCATTAACTCTATTGTGCGGATCAGCGGTCTGTACGACCACAGATCTGCAGCAGTGTGGGAGCCCCCTCCCACACTGTACACTTTTAATGCTTCCCCCCGCCTGCTTTAGCGGGCGGAGGGGAAGCACAGCCCATTTCCTCTTTCCATTTCCCTTTCCTCTGAAACAAAGTTCTGTCCGATTGTTTGTACGCTGTTTGTATGCTAGTGAAGTCAGGCCACTTACGCACCTTGGGCCTGATCCAGACCTATGCTCGTGTGTAGTGTATTAACGCTGGCGTACATACGATGCACGGCAATAGGCACTCCTCTTGCTCGTACTTAGTTTTGCTTTCATACACTCGGCAAACCCTACCCTAACTTTTCTGTTCGTAACCACAGGCGTCCGTATGGTCATTGTGTAGTTACGATGCTTAGCACACCCATACTGTATGATTTCAATGCCTCACCCCGCCCTCGACGCCTAGTTACGGATTTTGTAAGGTACGTCCCCTCCAGCGTTAATACGAAGCTAATGCGCCCACGGCTCATACACTCAGAATTTCTCAGCATAAAATCTGTCCAGCGCATGTGCAGTTAATACAAAAAGCTGTTTTTACGCTTACAATTGGCATAAAAGCGCACATGAGCGTAGGTCTGGATCAGGCCCCTTGCGTGCGTAAGTGATCTGACGTTATTAGGTCCATAATGCTTTGTGCAAAATATACATTTCTGATCTCTAATTTAATGCAGGGATTTGCTGATATAGTTCCAAGTTAGACACCTTTACTTGTAAACTGACTTCCTTCTGAGAATCAGGATAATTAATGTGACTCATTTACTTGAATGTACTCAAAAATAATCCTTCTTGTCAACTCCTTTTTTGTTGGATTTTGACTCCCTATACTACTAAGTTCTCCTCTATTAAGAACATTTTGTTCCCTGTGGTGGTCTATTATCTGGTCTAGCACTAAAGAGAATCTTTTAGGCAAGGTCATAACTATGGGTGTATGAGAGGGGTGTTTTCCCAGGACACAAAGCCAAAGTTGGGTGCCAGTAAATACATTATTAAGGTTAAACTGGTTACTAATTCAAGGATGGGGGCACCATTTTCCTTTTTGACCCTGAAACTAAAATTTGTATTGTTCTGCTTCTGAGAACTTCTAAAAAATAACTGGTGGAGAAGAGGAGGTGTAAAGTTCCAGAATTAAAAGTGGGAGCTAAAGTGTGGTAAAAAATTCTGAATTGCAATTTACAGCCTTGCATTTGCCCATGTGGTGTATATTTTGGAGGAGACATTTCAGGGACCATACCTGCTTCTCTCCCTGTAGCAGTGCCAGAAACATTCTGAAAACAGGAAATTCCTAATGGTATATAGAAATGCTTTCTCCATGGAAACATCTTGCCATTGCCACTTTACTGTTTGGGTGTGTTTTGCAAATCAGTTGTTCAAAGAGGCGAACCACAGCCCATTTTGGCTACTTGTATATCACAAATGACTGTGTATGAGGGACCTGCATGTCTGTTCCCATTGGAACTTGAGGGTTCCTTAAATACCTTGAGTCAAAAGAGACAACACAAGGCAATTCTTAATTAACTATAATATTTAATAAAGAATTAAGCAAGTAAGTACACAAATAATAAATTCATACCAGCTTCATACAAATGACCAGCTTCAACTGGTAGTTATTGCTTGATAATGATCAAAAGGCTTCCAGGAGCACCTATCTTGATTATTGTCAAGCTGGAAAGGTCAAGTGGGCACTTCTGCAGTCAGTCCCGTAAGAAAGGCTGGAGAGCTGACCTTGTGCTAAGACCTATACACCCCAACAGTAACAGAGTCAGAATTCCCAACCTTATTAGGTTATAATTATAATTTAAGCAAGTTAACTGGTACTTCTTGTCTAACTAATTTCTACATTCCACATATGCGCATTATAAACTAACTTTGCATTGTTAGTATTACGTACCTCCTGCCCCTACGAAGAACATCCTAATTGGTAAGTCTTGGCCTTGAACGTCTGATTTTACAAAGTATTAATAACACATTTGCAGAAAAGCACATTAAAAATGGAGAGCAGCAGTCATCTTAGGCTGCCCGGACACAACGTCCCATGCAACTAAGCATATCCCACCTTGACCTGGGCTCTAATAAATACTCAGCAGGTTTAAACTCTGTGCTCTATAGCACAGTAGATAAGACCACATCAGATATAAATCTCTAGCTACTTTAGGTAAGTGAACTATTAGTGATGGTTTCCCACCAAAAGTCTGTGGAGGGACACTGACTGTGATGGTTATGGTTTTGTTGGAGAACTGCAGACTGGAAATTGATCAAAAGAAAAGTTTTGAGATGCCTTAGTCAGAGCTACTAAAATATATATAAAGTGGTTTCTAGCCTTCTGATGGCACTGGAAATTTGGATGAAAGATGAGTAGATGAAGTAGACCTTAGTTATTAATAACAGGTGTCTTAAATAAACTACGTACATAAGTCAAATACACTACGTACATAAGTCACCTATCAGTTTGTACTGCGCCTACATAGTGCAAGGAATTTTGCATTGAAACACAGCTGCCCAATGTGGAATTCAGTCTCCGTATATGGGGCAGGCCCGCGCACCATGCATATGGTGGGTGGTTATAAGTATGGTAATTGTACAGTAAGGGCTTAGCTAGCTCTTAAGTATGATTCAGGAGACTGGAAGTAATATAAGATGTTTTATTATTTTTACACTTTTTTAACATATAATTGATAACAGAATTTATAATTGGGTATTCATTTACAGGAAATTATAGGAATGCTTAACATTCTGTATAATAAAAAATATACAGGTGTTATATAAATTACTGTTAATAAATAATATAATTTTTTCCTATTTATTTATTTATTCAATTAAGGATGAGTGAGTGATAAAATGTTTTAAACAATTTATAAGATTGCGATCTAGGAAATATAATCTTGAATATTGCAATAAAGGCTTTAAACTGGTGATTACAATTTCGTATATGATTTATATGGATTTAACTTTCAAAAGAGAGGTCACTACAATGCTTCCTGTATAGTATACAGGTCATTAGAATGCTTTCTAAACTGTACAATATTAGGTGCTACTAGAATGGTCTTTATTCTGTATAGAAGCCTTAGTAATAATCTGTATTGTTTGTAGGTAAGGCTGGCTTAGAATGAATTTTAGATCCAGCCCAAAGCTGCTATCCGCGTCAAGAAAGTTCCCTATGGGCATGCCAGTCCTGGGAAAATATATGTCTTTCCCAGAGTGGCTGCATTCTAAAGTCACAAATGCACCATGAGGCATGAAGTAGTTCTCAGACATAGGGCTGGATCCTGACCTAATACAT
This sequence comes from Limnodynastes dumerilii, assembly GCA_011038615.1. Taxonomy (NCBI): domain Eukaryota; kingdom Metazoa; phylum Chordata; class Amphibia; order Anura; family Limnodynastidae; genus Limnodynastes; species Limnodynastes dumerilii. The sequence goes on along the minus strand of WWET01001314.1, from coordinate 333,961 downwards.
CAGGGAACATATGCAAGTCATTTGCGTAAGTCCCCTGTCAAGTAACATCGGTGCATGCATGATGTTACTGTAGCGTACCTGCTGACATATGGAACCCAGTTACGTACATTTGCAAGTACTATGAAGGGGATGATCCTTCATTTACACGTGCCATATCTTTGCTATAGAGGCGGGGATAGGTATTTAAATGAAGAGTTGGAGGAGGGGAAGGCCAGGTATGCATTTATCTATGTTCGTAAGGACGCTGATAAATTCATAACAGTTAAGGTAGGCTTCTGGACATTTAAGTGTCCAGAATTATTACTGATAGAGGGGAGTGATGGGGGTGTGCATTCCCCTTTATGAATCGTAAAGGACAATCTGAAATTTGGATTAACATTTGTATTTTATCATTATATAACTTTTACAAATTTAGCATTGCTGGAGCTTTTTTGCTTTTTTATTTTTTAAATATGCACATAAAGGGCCAGATCCAGACCTGGGAACATCAGGCCACTTACGGAGGGTGCATGCGCCCTTCAGATGTTAGACTAGTTTTACGATAGTAACACTAGCGTAGCAAGTATCATACCGAACTTTGAAATGGGTTGTGCTTTCTGCCCACTAAGGTTGGCGGGGGGAAGCATACTAATTGTACAGTGTGGGAGGAGGCTCCCACACTTGTGTGGATCAGTGGTCGTACGGATCGCTGATACGCACCTTTTAATTAAGGCAGGATTATGGCAGTGTAAGCTGCCATAAAGCCTACACGAGAGAGGGGAGTGACACGGGGAGTGCACTCTCCTCTCTTTATCGGACTGACAGACCCCCACGTGTATGAAAATCATGTGGAGGTCTGGATCCGGTCCAAAAAGTGTAACTGGTTCTGATATTGCTGCAAAATTCAAGTAATAACCTAAACAATTATTCTCCATACTTTAATATCATGAACATATTTCACCACAACATTTTTACATTCATTCATGTATTGTTTTTAGACATGTTCTATTGGTTGCATAAAACTCACCAAATCATAGAAAATTCCCAGCTGTCTAGCTTTGTCCCAGGATAATACTGATTTCTCAGGGTGAACAGATTAACATGAAATGTTGAAGCTATTGTTTTTCTACAGTGATATAATAATATGTTCCTAAATCATTTCCGATTGTAAATATTCATTATTTATTAAGGACACTTTTATTATAAATTATAGTTACAGCTTCTATCAGCTGTATATTTGAAGGAGGATTGCTAAAAAATCTTGTATGTGTTTAGTGGTTTTCTTTTGCTGTAGGCTCCTCCTGTTCTATTCTGTATCTATGGTTACCATGATGACTATTCCCTAGGGCATAATATAAATTATTGCTATTTCATTTCTATATATAGAAATCAGAGAGAAAGGCAGCACATTATGGGCTATAAAAAATATGAGCTGAGTTAAAAAGAAAATATCATTAGTTAATTTTTGTATTTTGTGACAAATGATTTCAGTAAGTTTGTATCTGTGTGTGTGTGTTTGTGTGTAGTAATAGTAATAGACAACTAAGGTCAATATCCGTTGGCCAGATACTTATGTTTATAATTATACCTGACCCCGGGCATTTAAAAAAAATGGATCTGCATATCTGTACATAAAAATACCAATGCATAGCCAATTGTGATCGTAAGTGCCCCACCCATCCCCCAATCATAATAGACATAGAAACATAGAAAGTGATGGCAGATCAGAGCCACATGGCCCATCCAGTCTGCCCATTTGTTTATTCAAAACTATACTGACCCTAGACCCTATTTACCCACAATTTAGTTTACAATTTAGGATATCCTTATATTTATCCCAAGCATGTTTAAACTGTTCTACTGTATTGGCCTCAACCACCTCAGATGGGAGGCTATTCCACTTATCTATCACCCTTTCATTGAAGTAATTTTTTCGCACATTTCCTCTGACTCTACCAACCTCCAGTTTATATTCATAGCCTCGTGTTCTATTACACCTCTTCCTTTGAAAAATGCTACCCTTCTCTAGCCGGTCACAACCCTTGATGTATTTGAAAGCTGCTATCATGTCCCCCCTCTCCCTTCTCTGCTCCAAGCTATACATGTTTAGTTCCTCTAGCCTTTCTTGGTATGATTTGTTACACAGGCCATGGACCATTTTAGTTGCTCTTCTTTGCACAGTCTCTAATATGTAGGAAATGTCATTTCACATTAGTCTGGATGCATGCAGAAAACGCTAAATAGCCTGTGATCTGATCTGGGTGTGCAAACTATGCGAAAATTGTAATAATTTCTAGTCCATTAGCCTTTCTAACACAATATACAATTCTGACATTAAGGGGATTTAGATACAAAAATGCATAAAGCAGAAGGTGAATATAACTTTTGTTAAATGAAATAAAAATGTTTATGTTAGAGAAAAAATAAATACTCAAGTAGTGGACAGCTGCATTAATCCAGTGCCCTAGTACCTTAGTATCCTAGTCATGATGGAGGGTATCTCCATTAGGTACAAAATACTCTGCTCCAAAGTTTCAGCTGCATTTACTATAGTAACCATCTTTGTTCAAAAGACAAATAATTTTAAATATCATTTAAGTTATTTAAACCAGGTGAGTGACAGTTGGAAGCTCAGGTGCGGTGTATAATGTACCTAATGGAAGGGGTTATGTTGGAGGGTATGCTAGTGCCCAGTGGCCATGAGGGATAGCCACCCCTATTGCACCTACAGTGGTAATGCCTTACCAAGGCCCGTTTTAAAATGAAGCATGATGTCTTTTCTGCACATATGAGTTTATATAGAATTGTGATGGAGTGGCAATGGATATGTTCAGAACTGCCCCTAGTTGTAGAACACTCACGGTGATTGAGCATTTCTGCCTCAGAAAGTTTCTGTGTTCTCTATTTTTGGATGATTTTTTTTTCTACCATTGAAGACATACTGTATAATTTATCCTCTGAAGATGATGCTTGTGAGTGTGCTTGTGTGTGTGTGTTTGTGGTGTTGATACATTGGTGTTACAAACATGAGTTGAGAGGAACCACTCAGAGGTGAGGGGGCCCAAGGCAGTCAATGCACCTAAAAGTACAGAGAAAGGGGTAGCGCAGGACCTCAACAAATTTTGTTATGCTCTGGCTCTGTAGAATGAAGTTTATTGGGATACTATTAAGATAACAAAATAATGTAACTAATTAATAAATAAATAAATAATTCATTTAAATAACTACTTGAGGGGAAATTATGTGTGAAGCTAAGTAATGTGGCCTAAGGGAGAAAATATAACTGCATTTATTTGGAGGTACCTGATGGTGAGATGGATCCATGGCAGCTGAGTGGGAATCCAGCTGATCAAACAGTCTGATTTAGTGAAGGTGATGGCACTGTGGTCATGCTGGACTCCATGGAATAGCTGCAGGATACTGGTGGTGGGGTGAACCAATAATTGCTCCTCAGATAGGGTTTGGATATCCCCTCCCTGTTTATAGGGTAAGGTTCTGTGCACTAACCAGTTTCTCTGCTAGGCTTTTAGAGGGAATGTCACCCTCCTAGAGAGAAGTGAACATCACCTTGTCAGGCACATTAAGATGATAATGAAAATACTAGCAGCCCAGATTAGCACAGCTGATTACCTGGGTGCAGAATCTAAGCCACCACTGGTTTTCACCAGAACCCTTGATGGTGAGGATGGAATTGGCTGCAAGTAGCGACCAGGTCGCAACCCCAGGCATCAGCCCTAGGAGTGGTAATAGCAGGATTGAAGAGATGTTGAACAGGCAGGGTCAAAACCAGATGATCAGCAGAGTCACAAGGCAAATCAGGAATGATACAAGCCATGGGTCAAACACACACAGGAAAAATATGCCAAATCAAGAGACAGAGCCAAAGTCAGAAACAAAGCCAAATAGTCATGAGGATATAAACCAGCAAGTAGCACAAGCAAATAGCTATAGGTAGAGGACCTATACTCTGATTACTGCTCAGAGTGGGGTTTAAATAGCAGGCCTGATGAGGAGACCACACCCAGTGATGTCAGACTCAGAAGCAAGAGTCACATAAGCAGGAATCACCTAACAGCAAATCATAATAATGCAGGAAGTAAAGCAGCCCTGGGAGAAGACACTACCTGTGAGACTGGTAACAATAGTATACTGTGCAGGTGTGTGACACACCTGTTTCATCACAGTGAAACATCCCAGGGTGTGCTTGCAAGGTGTTATTTCTCCTAAATCTTTACATTTGGCATAGTCAGCAGGATGTCAACAGAGTAGGCTTGGGAGAAAGCATGTCAAGTTTCAGGATACCAGGTTTTGTGACCATGTTTCCTTTGTTCGTTATTTTGCCCAATCTTCTGAAGTACAATGGGTGGAACATGCTTCTGGCGAACTAGGAAGAGAGACATTGTGAAACCATCCGCCTTTATCTAGAAAGTGAGCCCCTCCAGGCAGAGCTCGCATTGCAGACCCTAGGGAAGAAGAATATAATATAGTCAGGTTATGCATGAAGTAGTAGAGGAGCACCTTGGATGTGAATCTCAGGCTCCTGCAGGATGTTCATGAGGACACTTTGTCAGTGGGGATGCTGAAATAGAGGTTTTTCGGAAGGATTCAGTATGACGAGTCTTTTCCCAGAAGAGGAACCAAAATGCTCCTGTATGATCTGACTGCACACTTTGACACCAGTGGATTATGGGACTGCTCAGCATACTGCTTTGGAAAGTCCTGACGGACCACACAGACGAGCCACTGATGTGCAATCAGATCCTCATCGATGCTACTGTGCAATATCGGGAGGACAACTATAAACCATACGCAGTTGCCCTCCAGCAGGGCCAACCAGCAGCCCTGTTCTGATGGAAGCTAATCCCCTGTATTGCTGTATGAGAGATCTCTTGGACATGTTGAAGATCATGCAAGAGGATATGGCATATGTACAGCAGCATGGCCCTTACTGCTGAGCTTGCCATTGTCTGGGGTTGATTGGCTTGATTAATGGTATTGATAATGATACCTTCTTGACACCAGGTCACATGTGTCCACCATGTCCTAAAGATATTTTCAGAAAGATTAGTCCCACCTAAGATCCTGACAGACTAAGACTTGGGTGTAGCTGACGACTTGCAACAACTTCCCTATCCCAGTGGTAGGGGTGGTATGGATGGTAATGGTATTGTGTGGCTAGACCCTGGGAAGGAAGGGCATCATCATTGTGGGGGCTGCAGAGCTGCAACAAGGACCTGTCACCCTGGGAATAAACGTCCTTTGGGATTTGAACAGGAGAAAGGTGATGGAATCCATAGGCTGGTACAGCAAGTCCTACTCAAGGCATAGGAGGAAATCACAAGGTTATTCATACTAGCCACCAGCAAACACTAGAGATCCCAACCTGGCAGGAAGTGGTACTACACCTGGAGGTCCACACACCACCAGAAGATAAGAGGTCGGGAAGTTTTGTTGGGTGCAACTATGTTGTGAGAGGCTGATTGTGTAGTCGTGATCACACAGACTCTGGGAATCTCTGAGAAAGGACGGTTCCTGTCCGGTTCTGTAATTTTGGACACCATTTGCAAAGTATTCCAGTGAAAACCACCCTTGTTTAGATTAAGGCAATCCAAGAAAAGATCTTTCTCTTATCTGCTGCTGTGATAATCGCAACAGCACAAACTCTTACACCCCTGGCTGTTTGAGCAGTCATTATATAGCCCTCACTCCTAGTTGGCTTTTTGTTCCCCTGGTTGTTGCCAAGCAACTGGAATGCAATAGCATAATAAGGCCTACAGAAGCCTTATTAATAAATCAGGTGTTAGCCTGATTAATAACTCTTATCTATTGCCTAACAGGCAGGATTCAAACTAACCAGTGCTGGGAGCCTCTCCATCTTTGATTGGCTGTTCAGTGTTTAAATACCCAGAAAGGAGAACTCTCCCTTGCTGGTGATATAGTACGTTCTAACCATTTTGTCAGTTTGCATCTGGTTTATAACAACAGGATTCTTGTCCAGTTCATGCTCTCTTCTGCTGTTCTATTGCCTTGTATTCATTCTGATATCCCTTCTCTTGTCTTTCCTTGTCCTCCCATTTGTTTTTTCTGATTGTCTCACTCACCTTGAACCTTGCTACCCTCTGCCTTTACCTGTTTATGTGTATCCATTCCCAGTTACCTGGTATCTGTACTATCCTCCTGTGTACTCATGCAACCAGCCCTGTGCTCCCAGTTCCTGCTCCAGTTCTCTCCAAGTATTTGTCGTCTGTGTTCTAGACAAGAACCTAGTCTGGTTCTCAGAGCTCTATCCAGTTCCTATATGTTTGGATCAGTTGTCCCCTACCCTTGTCTGGTACTGGTTCTTGTCTGTGTTGGTCTCTGTGGTTGTCTATTCCTGGCCTGTATCCTATATTGTCTATTTGTGTTATGTCCAGTCCTGCCATGATGTCTGACTCCCAAACCCTCCTTACTACCCCAGCACGGTGAACATAAAACTTTCAGACTGGACAGGAGGTAACCCTGCATTGTACCACCCGGATGCCAAGTGTAATGTTGGTGTGAGTCATTGGGGAAGATCCCCTGGCAGCATGGAATGATCGGGGCATTCTGAAAGAGATGAATGTGTTACTGGAGGAGTTGACTGACCTACAAGAGAAAGTTTGCAATGCATTGTGTGGGACAACCAGTGAAATTGAAGGTTTTGGGTTGACACAAGGAGCTGTAGCATGAGATCACTGTGGGCACTGCGAGTCCCTTTTGGGACATTCCAGCAAAGTTTTTAGAAGGTGAAATCATTATATGCCAGATGGCAGACAACCATGTCCTGGTGTGAAAGAAGGATCGAACCATCTGTTTCTGTGGGGACTATCACTGGCTAAATAGTTGTACAAAACAAGCAAACAAATAAAAGCTGGCACTTGGGATTGATAGCCACAACTTGATCAAAAACAGAAAATGATAATATATAGATAGGGCTGCAGCCAGGAAGGGAGCCGTGCAAACCTCCCTAACATAACATAATAATAATGCCCATACAAGAAAATAATAATACAGCCTTAACTGACACTCTTTAACTAATTTTCATACCAATATACCGTATATACTCGAGTATAAGCCGACCCGAATATAAGCCGAGGCACCTAATTTTGACACAAAAACCTGGGAAAACTTATTGACTCGAGTATAAGCCTAGGGTGGGAAATGCAGCACCTACTGGTAAATTTCAAAATCAAAATAGATACCAATAAAATGTCATTAATTGTATCATCATGTGTTTCCAGCACCCAGTATCCAGTGTGCCCCCTCAGTGTGTCCTGCCAGTCAGTCTTCCCCCACTATGTGTGTCCTGCCAGTCTCTGCCCCTTCCCAGCCTGGCTGAAACATTGGACGTACCTCATAGTTGCCCCTTAATGCCTGCCACCATATCTGCCCCTTAATGTCTGCCTCCATATCTACCCATAATGCCAGCCTCCATATCTACCCCTTAATGCCAGCCTCCATATCTGCTCCTTAAGGTCTGCCCATAATGCCAGCCTCCATGTCTGCCCCCAAATGCCAGCCTCCATGTCTGCCCCCTAATGCCAGCCTCCATGTCTGCCCCCTAATGCCAGCCTCCATGTCTGCCCCCAAATGCCAGCCTCCATGTCTGCCCCCAAATGCCAGCCTCCATGTCTGCCCCCAAATGCCAGCCTCCATGTCTGCCCCCAAATGCCAGCCTCCATGTCTGCCCCCAAATGCCAGCCTCCATGTCTGCCCCCAAATGCCAGCCTCCATGTCTGCCCCCAAATGCCAGCCTCCATGTCTGCCCCCAAATGCCAGCCTCCATGTCTGCCCCCAAATGCCAGCCTCCATGTCTGCCCCCAAATGCCAGCCTCCATGTCTGCCCCCAAATGCCAGCCTCCATGTCTGCCCCCAAATGCCAGCCTCCATGTCTGCCCCCAAATGCCAGCCTCCATGTCTGCCCCCAAATGCCAGCCTCCATGTCTGCCCCCAAATGCCAGCCTCCATGTCTGCCCCCAAATGCCAGCCTCCATGTCTGCCCCCAAATGCCAGCCTCCATGTCTGCCCCCAAATGCCAGCCTCCATGTCTGCCCCCAAATGCCAGCCTCCATGTCTGCCCCCAAATGCCAGCCTCCATGTCTGCCCCCAAATGCCAGCCTCCATGTCTGCCCCCAAATGCCAGCCTCCATGTCTGCCCCCAAATGCCAGCCTCCATGTCTGCCCCCAAATGCCAGCCTCCATGGCAGCTCTGCCTCCGGCTCTCTCCCTCGCATCACGCGCTACACAATGACGTTGGGTGACCTAAGGTCACCACAACGTCATTGCGCAGCACGCACCGCGGGGAGACAGCCGGAGGCAGAGCTGTGAAGAAGAGAGCCAGATGCAGGGACCGCCGGAGGGACCGCAAAGGTAAGTTAAATCTAGGATTTTTTTAAAAAATTTTTAAGCTCTCGAGTATAAGCCGAGGGGGCCTTTTTCAGCACATTTTTTGTGCTGAAAAACTCGGCTTATACTCGAGTATATACGGTAACTACAATTGAAAAATGTTGTTACTTCAAAAATCACTGTGATTAGCTCTCGAATTCAGCTTCAATCAGTCCTTTATATCAAGACAGAAACTTCAACACTTGTGAATGTAAATAGTAACCATTCGTACTTGTATATGCTACATAGGTATCATTTGTAGGTATCATTTATGGTAAAGTTTGATAATCAAATTATCAAACACAACACTGTTTGAACAAGTATAGAATGGAGCAGCTAAACACCCACAGCTTAAATGTGATAAACAGAGCACAATAGACCAAAGAGTCAATGTCAATTTCAAATTCCTCCCCTTGTTGGTATTAACCACGGTGTGATGGTAAATCGTGGCACTAAGAAATAGTGGCAATTAGATAAAGTCTTAGCTATTCACAGGAAACACCAATATACATAGCACGGCACTTATGTGGATAATCTCCTTTTAAAATTCTTCCGTTTGCACTTAAACTTCCCATGTTTTATGAGCAGGCAATGGACCCCAACCACCCCAAAGTAAAAATACACAATGCAATAAAAGACACTGACCTTGTTTTAGGGATTAAATTAATTATTTTGTGTATTTATTTAAGTAAATTAAGAAGGGGATATTTTTTTTGATCCAAATTAACTAATTGAACAATTTACTTTTAAATTTTGATGGGGGCAATATAAGCAAATTTGCAAGTACATAAAACCAGATGATAACAGTATTCAGCTTCACCACTCGTCCAAGCACTCCCTTCAAGTGCAATAACTGGAAACCGGCTGAGCCTGCCCGAACCAACCAAACTCAGCAACCGCTCACACGGCCCTTCTCAAAACAGTTAAGCCCCAGGTACCACCCTGATAACAAATGACAATACTAAATTGCTATTGCTTACCGCCAACATGACAACCAGATACAAATTAATTAGGGTTGGAGGATGGGCAAGCAAAGATGATAAGGAGACCCTCCTCCAGTCTGCAAGATCTTAAGTACCACCTATGACACATAAAAAAGGCTTCTCTTCCTCTGCACAGCAACCAGGGTGAGTTGAAGGTCATGCCTGCTCCCAAACAAGAGTTTAATATCTTTCAGGCTTAATCAAGCCTTTACTCTTTTTAAACATCCCATGTTTGATAAGCAGGCAATGAACCACAACCACCCCAAGGAAAAAACACAACACAATAAAAGACACTCCCTAGGTTTTAGGGATTAAATTAATTATTTGGAATATTTATTTAAGTGAATTAAGAAGGGGGAAATTTTTATCCCAATTAACTAATTGAATAATTTACTTAAAATTTTTGATGGGGGCGACATAAGCAAAATAGCAAGTACATAAATACAAGATGACAACAGTATTCAGCTTCACCACTCGTCCAAGCGCTCCACCCAAGTGCAATAACCGGGAAAACAGCTGAGCCTGCCTGAACCAAGCAAAACTCAGCCACTGCTCACATGGCCCCCCTCAAAACAGTTTTCGGACCTGTAGAGTTGGGACATGTTAACTTAATGCCCAGGTGGTGAATAATGTACCCACCTTTAGTTAGAAGGAAATTCTTTATGAACCTATTCACTTTACACCGTACACAGTCCATGGCCAAACCGTTGTCCGAATATTTCCACCTCTGAAGAGGAACAATGTCCGACCAGACCCACTGAATGCCTGGCCACAGCTCAAAAGCCAAGAGCAAATCTTATCTAATCATAACCTACCAACATCATTACCACCCAAGTGTAGAATTACCACCTCCTTGAAACCAAACCGAGAAAATTCCTTTACTATAACTCTTAGAAACGAAAACCATTGTGTTCCGCGTCTACCAAACCATTGTAAAGTAGCAAACTCAGATACAATCCTGCCATGGGCTAAATGACACTCAGACACCCAATAAATAAAGGAGTGGCCAATATCAAGAACTTCTGCTTACCCGCAGCCAACGCTAAAAGAGAATATAAAGAAGACATGAGTGACTGACCGTAATTGCGACAACAAAGCTGAATTTACAGAACAAAACTTCCTGACTAGGGATTAACAAAAAGAAGGGTGCTGTAAGGGCCTGGGTGAAGGTAAAAACCTTAGATTTGGGAATCAATGCGAAGAATCGACAAGCAAGTATTCCTAAGACAGATGACATCTTAACGGTGAGTATGAATTATTTATTAATTATTTATGAAACACTATGGGACACCTTACAATATTTTCACACTACCGGGGGGACATTATATGCAGTTTTATTGATGTATAATGTATTATATGTATTTGATGTATATGTTAAGTGCTTATTTGTAACTGTATGGTTCTTTTTTTTTACACCACACAGTGCAGCATGGTTATATGGCTTACCATGCTGACGCTGATAGAACTATAAGGCTCAGCAATGCTGACACTTGTAGTTCTATCAGCGCAGCAAGGCTAAGCCTTTCAACCATGCTGCGCTGGGTTTTTTTTTTTTTTTTTTAAAGAAGAAAGTGACAGCCATTTTGGGACAGTCAAATCACTGTGTCTTTCTATAGAAAAGCACGGCGATTTACCCCTTGCTAAAGCGACGCTTCTCACGGGTGATTAAAAATCGCCTAAGAAAAGCGCCCTTTAGTGAATTAAATTGAGGTGATGGCTGGCGATTCAAAATCGCCAGCTAAAAGCGACCTTTGTAAATATACCCCTTAGTAACACAGGGCAGATGGTCGCTTCCATGTTTCTATGCAGTGTCACCCACCGACCTCGACCTGACTGGTCCGTCTTAAATTAATCCTGCACTGTAGACTGTCATCTAACAAACGTACATTGGTCGCGAGGAACCCCGAAGATAGTGACCGTTTAGAGCGGGTGACTAGTTCTCCAATTCGAAAAGTGCCGGAATATGCTACAGAAAAAGCGGTCTTAAAAAGCACCGCCTCATAAGGGGACTGGTCATGGTGGTCCCTAAAAGGCAAGCTCAAATGGATGCAGTGATGGGCCATTGACTGTTGCAACCTCGCTCAACCCCTCAGCGCTTGTGAGATCAGGAAATTGTTTGTTATGTCAGTACCTTACCCCTGTAAAGTTTATAAAAGAAGGCTGGTCCTGCCAATGTACTGGATATGTATGCCTTGGATTTACATGCGAGCATACATGTCCATCATGTAACCCTATAAGCAGGCAGTCTCACTGTGCAATTGGTCCTAGCAGTTGTCATGACGCCAGGGACATGCTCCAATCAAGTCAGAGAGGCTGAGCTGGCCATCTGATTAGACAGCCTCCCTGTAAATATACAGATGTCGGCACACCAGACCCGATGGTTATAGCATCCTACTACTCTGCAAGTCTGCCAGTTTCTTGTCTGTTGACCTGATCTGAGCTGTACTTTGATTCCTACTTCCGATCATAACACCTGGGAAGCTTCTTGGGAACCAAGTCAACAGGTGGTACAACAAAATCTTTGAAAAGAGGATCTGGCTTCTCTTTGAGTTCCAAAGTGAATTGTGAGGCGGACTTCAAATTCTGAGGAAAAACTCTGAACCCCCCCCCCCTGCAATGAGGAGGCGGAATCCATCATTAAACCCTCAGAAGAGGAAGTCCTCCTGTAGTCCCAACCATTCTCTGAGCTTGTCCAGCTTAATGGGTGACCTGGCCTTGCTTAGGTCCAGGTGCACCAGCATTCCTGGAATGGGCTGGGGTGTTTGGGGGCTTTAGGCAATCCCTGACTGGGTGACTGGTGCCACAACAAAGATAGGAATGACGGTATGTGAAGTTTGCACCTTGCGTGCAGGCGGAATTGTTGTAGCCGTAACACTTCCCCGGCATGATGAGGGCGCCCTGGTGCGGGAAATCTGGAAGGTGCGGCGGCTGGTACCGGGAGAGGATCACAATCATAATGGGTAACATATAGCCATAATTAAAAGTTTTTAAAGCCGCAGCTCAAGCTCGGCTGCCCATCATGATGCTTCCGAAAAGTCTTGTATTTGCGCCATGCGATACCTTTATTTTGATTACACTCTCCACAATGACATTCTGAATTTCTAAAAAGTTACTTTTCGAATGTCCCTTTTTCCTATACTTACCACTTTCTACTTTTTTTTTGTAAATAGGTGAGTATGCCGTTCGGAATACTTCACCCATTCATTTTCGCAATGTGCAATATCCCTCCGCCGTCCTTCCGCCGCACCTCCACTGCAGCTATCGCCGGACCTGGAACAGGTGAATAAATTATTTCTGCGGGGTTAGGGTTGTGGTTAGGATTAGGGTTAGGGTCAGGCTGCAGGGGAGGGAGGGTTAGGGTCAGGCTGCATGGGAGGGAGGGTTAGGGTTAGGGTTAGGAAGCAGGAAATGGTGGGTTAGGGTCAGGCTGCAATTAAAGGAGAGTTATGGTCAGGCTGCCAGGTAGGGAGGGTTAGGGTAGTGAGAGGGAGGGTTAGGGTTAGGAAAAGGAGTGGGGCATATATTTTTTTTACTACTTTTAGGACCATGGAGCTTTCGGTGCATATGCAATCGAAATCCCAGCCAGTTCTCAACTGGCTGGGAGAAATCTGAATTTTCGCAATTCAGATTTTCTTTGCGGGGACCCACACCCCTTTATTTCGCACATAAATATCATGTACTAATTGAAGGTAACTGAGCATGCCATTAAATTCGGACATGTGGATAAATAACAATAACAATCAGCAAATGTATAAAAACATTATAGCCAAGTGTCATATGATTTATACTGTTCTTCACAATTCTCCTTTCCATTTTGCAGGTTTCAGCGCTTTCCTGCAATCAGTAGTGATGGTGAAGATATCTACATACCTTGGAGCCTCTCACCTGGTGAGAAAGCATGTGCACTGCTTTTCACTGTGCTCCGGTCACTGCCAGTGCACGGTTATATAAGCAATATGGCTAATTGCCATAAACCGTAAGTCTGACTTTTGGCATGCGGCGATAGCGAAGACCGCGGTGACTCTGCCACGTGGAGGGCAGTGGGGGTTCCCCTCCGGGAATGCCTCGCGGCCTCCCTCAGCTCAGCCGGGGTCACAACAGGCAGAAGGGAAGGAGGTCCCTCCACCTGCGCGGCCCCTACCTGCCTTGAACTTGACTGCCTCAAGTCCATAATTTTAACCAGCACTTGGTGGTGGCATGCCGGACATCAGCTCTCGGGAGGTGGTTTCTCTCTCCGCTCTGCATTACCCCATGTCAGCCTGAATAAAGAGGGGGAATAACAGATAGTGAGAGAAAGAGAACAAAGAAGGTAGAGGGGAGAATGAAAGAGAGGAGCTAAGGTACAAAGATAGTAAGATGTGAAAACAGTGTTGAAAGGATAGAGATATGGTTCCTGAAGTTCAAGATCCTTGTTTATCTTTTCAGTGGAACGTAAAGGTGTCACCTTAGAGAGGCAGCCCCGGAAGCAGTTGGAGCCCCAACTGAGGATTTGGGAAGTGTTCCAATCTACATGAGGATTGTGGAGTTGAAGCCACGGAAGTCCTAGGATAAGAGGAGATGTAGCTTCAGAAATAACTAACAGCTGTACAGTCTCTGAATGTAGTGCTCCGATCCAGAGAGTGAGCGGCAGAGTTTGATGGGAAATAGACCCACCAGGAATACGGCTTCCATCAACTGCAGTAATATATGTTGAAGCAGGAAGAGACTCTGTAGGGACTTTGAGTTCTTCCAGTACACGAGCGGTAATGAAATTCCCAGCAGACCCCGAATCCAGAAAAGCAGAGCATTCAAAGTGCTGGGATCTTAAGACAATGGATACTGGAATTAAACAGTCCCGAAGATTTGAGGAGTGGATTCTCCACAGTAAAGACATAGATTGTCCTTGATCCGCCGCTGTCGCTCCTGAGGAGTGAGACGAGATCTGCCGATTTGCATTGGCTCTTTTCGGTTGTGGGGACAGGCGATCTAGGATGATGTGATGCAACCAATTTTGGATGGGTCATCCTTTTTCGATCGGCCCGACATTCTGGTTGTCGTATGTTGATACGTACACAGGTAGAGATCAGGGAGTAGAGAGTTGTAGGTGTAGCGCAGGACAGTAATCCGTCCTTGATTCGATCAGAAAGACCCTCCTGGTAAATCGACATCAAAGCTTCTTCGTTCCATGGGAGTTCAGAAGACAAGGTGCGGAATTGTATAGTATAGTATAGTCCCCGACAGACGAGTCTCTCTAGCGTAAGCGTAGGATGTCCAAAGCAGCAGAAGCAGTGCGACCTGGTTCATCGAAGATGGTTTGGAAAATCTTCTAACGAGGACAGGATTGGACTGGATTTCTCTAGTAGTGGGGAAACCCAGGCCAGGGCTCTACCGGATAGGAGTGAGATGATGTAAGCAATCTTTGCTCGCTCAGTCGGAAAATTGTCTGGTTTTATTTCGAAGAGCAGTTTGCATTGGTTCAGGAAACCGCGACACAGAGCAGGGTCCCCAGAGAATTTAGCCGGAGTAGAAAGTGGAATCTTGGATCCGCCAGATGCGGGAGCGGAAACTGATGCTGGCACTTGACTCTGAGCCAAAACTACTTGTTGAAATACCCCCAGCTGGTTGGTCATCTGTTGGAGGCAAGTGACAACTTGGGACATCGAAGATTCCTGAAACTGCATACGTTCCTGGAGAGAGAATCCGGAAGGACTCTCCTGGGGATTCTGTCCGTCCCGATCCATTTGGCCAAAACATACTGTCACGTTCTGAGGTTGATCCGTACTTGGTTCAGGTTGGTGGTCGGAAACAGAGAATACAAAGCTGGGTGGTTTTAAATAATGGTGGCGCATATGAGCCCTGAAAGGACAGACGGAGATTCTGCCCAGACAGGCGGCAGGGTGAGACCGAACTGGCGTGTATGAGAACAGTCTCTGACAGGTAGGTAAGTTGCAGATACAGTTCGGTGTATGTTCGGCAAGGCAGGGAGGTAAATATACTGTAGGTTCAGGAAGGTACGTATTGGCTGGTTTAGCTGCTGCGAGTTCAGGCAGTTAGGTATAGGCAGGTATGACTGCTGTAGGTTCAGGCAGGTAGATATAAGCAGGTAGGTATAGGCAGATGTGACGTGCTGTAGCTTCAGGCAGGTAGGTAAAAGCAGGTATGACTGCTGTAGATTCAGGCAGGTAGGTATGAGCAGATATGACTGCTGTAATTTCAGGCAGGTAGATATAAGCAGGCGTGACTGCTGTAGATTCAGGCAGGTAAGTATACTGCAGGTCCAGCAGGTAGGTATACTGTAGGTTTAGGCAGGTAGGTATACTGCAGGTCCGGCAGGTAGGTATACTGCAGGTTCAGGCAGATAGGTATACTGCAGGTTCCGACAGGTAGGTATACTGTAGGTTTAGGCAGGTAAGTATACTGCAGGTCCGGCAGGTAGGTATACTGTAGGTTCAGGCAGATAGGTATAGTGCTGGTCCGGCAGGCTAGGCACAATAGTACAACAGGAACCAGGCTCCCAGTGTGAAGACACGAAGTTCTGGCACCGAGGAACAGCTGGTTTAAATAGCCCGCTCCGGCTGTTGATTGGCTCTTCTGACACGTGCCTCAGGCAAGATGGCGGCGCCCAGCGGTCCACGAGGACGCCGGAGACCGCCGCTGGAGCAGCCCGTCAGATGCCAGAGCCCTCTGGTACGGTAAGTAACGCGGTCTCTGCCGCGCCACGTTACATCCAGCTTCCAAGTATTCCAAATTCATGTCTCTCAAGCCTCCCATTAATCTCAATTCATGTCTCCCATTATTCCCCATTTATGTCTCTTCAGCTTCCAATTATTTCAAATTCATGTCTCTTAAGACTCCCATTAATCTCAATTCATGTCTCCCATTATTCCCCATTCATGTCTCTCCAGCCTCCCAATATACCCCATTCATGTCTCTCCAGACTCTCTAGTATTCCCCTTCATATCTCTCCAGTCTCCGACTATTCCCCTTTTATGTTTATAAGTGCTATACTTTACTTACCTTTGATGTCTTCCTTCTACTGCTCTCCTCTGCAGTGTGCTCTCTTGCGCTTCCAGTCGCAATAATTCTCAGTGCACTGCAGTTGGGTGTGGTAGCCCTGGCATGGCACAAAAATGGAAAATGCCTGAGGATATGTCAACAAGGTGCAATGATTTCTTGGGCTGGTGAGATATTATTCATTTTAGACTTTAGGTAAACCATTGATGAATCAGCTATATGGAATGCACACCTTAAAAAAGCTGTGGCATGAGGAACATCGCAGGAAGGTGTAGTACTCGCCAGTACTTGTGCAAGACAGGAATGCGTGATTGTGTACAGCAGTAGGAGTCAAATAAAAACCCTGATAATTTTAGCTTCTTCAAGCTGAAGCTGTTGATCATTATCTGGCCAGTGACCAAGAAGTTTGTGGCATATCATACCGGAGCAGACTTTAATATCAGCACTGACAATAATCCTTTGGCCTAACAGCAGACTGCCAACTTGGGGAATCTGGAGCAATGATAGGTAGCCACTGATGCTGGACAAGTTTCTGTACAAGATTTGGTATTGCCTTGGCAAAGCTAATGGGAATGCGAGTGCACTCTCTTAGTTCCCAAGTGGTTATCCTAAAGGCCAAAGGGATGAGGATAGAAAGGGGAAGGAAATCCCTGACCTTACTACACACAAGGAACCAACACCAAGGGAAGAAGAACAGCAACAGTTGGCTCAGATAACAATGGCACGGATGTCAGAGACTATGGTAGAGTGGCTGCTGGTGCAGGAAGACGATCCAGACCTAAAGAAGATACAGTAATGGAAATGGGAACAGCATAGGCCGACTGCTGTGGAGCGAGCTCCAATACAAGAGACCAAACAACAGATTCTGCATAGTTGAGAACAGCTGACCCTGTAAGAAGATGTACTTTGCTGGCATGCTTAACTGGGGCAGGAACTTCAAGATGTGCAACAAGTTGCAGTGCTGGAGGGGTTGCCCAGGGACCTAGTAATGGAAGCACATGTGAAAGGAGTAAACCTGGGTTCTACAAAGATATATTCTTGGTTTCAGACATTTTTTAATACTGGGTCTCCAGAGCCTCAACAAGGAGGTATGTTGGGGTGCAGATGCGTGAAACCCATGGAACAACATGCCCCAGCCCAGGGTATGTGAACCAGTAGACCGCTTGAATTGGTAATGATTGATTATGTCCTAATTAGGGAGTCAGTCAGCAGACATCACTATGAATTGGTAATTACAGATCGTTTCACCAAATCTACTGTGGTGATACCCATGAGAGATCAAATGGCTGGAGAGGCAGCTCAAGCACTGGTAGAACAATTCATATGCTATATCAAGGGTGTCCTTATGCAGGAGCTCTACCCCCTTACCATCCCCAGGGAAATAGTGAGACAACAGTTAAATAGGATGCTCTCCCAGGTGTTGCGAACATGAAAGAAGAACAGAAGAGGCGTTGATTGTATTATGTGGCAGAGCTCGTTTGGTTGTACAACAACTGTGTGAATCACACCACTGGATTCACACCTTACTTGAGGTAGTTGAGGGACTTGGTGCTCTCCTACCTGACGAAGAGGAGGCCTGGACTACAGATGGTTTCCTTCAAGAATAGGGACAACTAAAGACCACTTGCACAATTGCTGAAAAAAAGATTGAAACCAAGCAAATGGTCTGAAATCTACCCCAACAGAGTCACTGGTAGAGGGGCAGCAAGTGTTTCCAGAAGCAGGCATGTGGCTTTCACCTGGAGAAGTGGAAGAAATTGCAACACTTCTCACAGATGAAGACCTATGGTGTGCCCCACCAGGCAATTTTCCTGTGTGGGCTTTCCCCTTACAGATGTTGGAAAAGTAAGAGATAGTGGCACTGTGGTATTTTTAGACTCCATGGGATGACTGCAGGGGAAGACTGCAAACTCTTGTGGAGATTAAGCATGTGGAAATAAAGTGACCCCCATGGTTTCCATAAGCCCCCTAACATTTTTTATGCAGAATCAGGCCTATTGTCATAGAGAAAATGCCAGCAAGACATCCCGTGTCTGCAAAGCAGTATTCTTTTACAATCTTTACACTTACCCCAATGAGACTTCATGTTATTATACTGGCTCTGACCAATAATAGAAACATAAAAAGTGATGGTAGATAAGAGCCACATTGCCCATCCAGTCTGTCCAGTTGTTTATTTAAAACTATACTGACCCTACACCCTATTTATCCTCAAATTATTTTAAGATTTAGGATATCCTTATATTTATCCCAAACATACTTATACTGTTCTACTGTGTTAGCCTCAACCACCTCAGATGGAAGGCTATTCCACTTATCTATGACCCTTTCAGTGAAGTAATTTTTCCACACATTTCCTCTGAATCTACAACCCTCCGGTTTATATTCATGCCCTTGTGTTCTATTACACCTCTTCCTTTGAAAACTGCTAACATCCTCTAGCCGGTCACAATTCTTGATATATTTGAAAGCTGCTATCATATCCCCCCTGTCTCCCTTCTCTGCTCCAAGCTATACATGTTTAGTTCCTCTAGCCTTTTTTGGTATGTTTTGTGACACATGACATTGGCCATTTTAGTTGCTCTTCTTTGCAAATAGTTAAGACTGGCGGTTTTCGCCACAGGGAGCTGCACCTT
Source organism: Limnodynastes dumerilii (assembly GCA_011038615.1). Taxonomy (NCBI): domain Eukaryota; kingdom Metazoa; phylum Chordata; class Amphibia; order Anura; family Limnodynastidae; genus Limnodynastes; species Limnodynastes dumerilii. The sequence goes on along the minus strand of WWET01001314.1, from coordinate 314,967 downwards.
TGGGTCTCAGGTGGCGTGTCCATAACTCCAAAAATAGAAGATTATAGAAATGGTGAGACGCTATGGACGCTAGCTGTGTAAGTAAATAAGTTATGTATATAAAATCACAATACCACACAATAATAAATAACGGTAGAATAAAAAGTAGGAACCGTATATTGAATATGTTAAAAAGTCTCTTAGGGCTTTGAGTCCTATAATAATCGGCACAGGGTAAAACAGTTCCAGGTGGTCTGAAATACATTTTGGAGTAAAATCCCTTTCAGTTCTCTCCAATATATTCCTCAGAGAAACAACAGGGGAATATAAGAAAAAAATGTAATGCACACTTAAATATAAATGTACACAATAAAATGAATAAAACACATTGGTACAAGCCACAAATATGATTCAGAGGAAGGGTGCTCCATGCCTAGTCCCAAAGGTCTCCTCCCAGTGTCCTGTCCAAGAAGCCGTCCCAGGTAGGCTTAGATGGAAATCTTAAACGGCAGGATCCCAGGTGGTGAACGTTGAGAGCTGTGGTGGAGTCCTTTGGTCCTTCGTCTATTACTCACTGACACGTTTCGGGGCATGTCCCTTTCTCAAAGCGGTGCTGTGGCAATGGAGGGCGGCATCTTTTATTCTAACCGGACGTTATTGATTGGTTGTCGCCGAAGGAGTGTTCCGGCTAATGTTTTAAATACCAGATTATGGGTTAGATCCAGAACAACGTTTCCGTGCGTATTTACGCATGGCGGAGACTTAAAAGCACGATTTGGTATGTACTGAGCACGCGCACGACAGATAATACGCTACGTAACGTGACTTTGAGCTTAAGGGCCTTTCACGTATCAGTTGCATAAATTCGTTCAAGGGGGCGTGCCAGCCTTACGACATCCGAAAATATGCTTCTAAGGTGGGTTTAGGCATTTAAATAGTACAGTATGGCCGTGCTAAACCAAAAGTTACGGTGGGGTTAAGAAAGCGTAAAGCGGCCAAAGTACGTACATGCAAGGGGAGTGTATAGAAGGTAAGCTCGCATAAATACGTTACGCTAGTAAATGGATTGCAAGCGGTATTCTGGATCTACCCCTAGAACTGAGGAAAAAATACAAGGGCTATTACCTATGAAATTAAGAACTCATGCAATCATATTTGTGGCTTGTACCAATGTGTTTTATTCATTTCATTGCGTACATTTATATGTAAGTGTGTTTTAAACTTTTTTTCTTATATTCCCCTGTCGTTTCTCTGAGGAATATATTGGAGAGAACTGAAAGGGATTTTACTACAAAAGTTTATTTCACACCACCTGGAACTGTTTTACCCTGTGCCGATTATTATAGGACTCAAAGCCCTAAGAGACTTTTTAACATATTCAATATACGGTTCCTACTTTTTATTCTACCGTTATTTATTATTGTGTGGTATTGTGATTTTATATACATAGTTTATTTACTTACATAGCTAACGCACCTATATTGTGTCTCACCATTTCTATAATCTTCTAATGTATTTATGTCTTTCTGGAGATATGGCCTCCAGAACTGAACACAGTATTCTAGGTGAGATCGTGCCAACGAGCTATGGGTGTGGGCCCCCGCAAAGAAAATCTTACGAAAATTCAGATTTCTCCTAGCCAGTTGCGAACTGGCTGGGAGTTCGATTGCATATGCCTCGAGGAGGCATTGCAATCAATCCACAGAGCACCGAGCTTTCAGTGCTCTGAAAAGTTATTAAAAATAGTCCCCCAGTCCACTCCCTAGTTCTTACCCTAACCCTCCCCTCTCACTACCCTAACCCTCCCTTCCTGGCAGTCTGACCCTAACCCTCCCTTAATTGCAGCCTAACCCTAACCCACCATCTCCTGCAGCCTGATCCTAAACCTCCCTCCCCTGCAGCCTGACCCTAACCCTCCCTCCTCTGCAGCCTGACCCTAACCCTCCTTCTCCTACAGCCTGACCCTCCCTACCCCACACAGATAATTTACTCACCTGTCCCTGGTCCAGCGAGCAGCAGCGGTGGGATAACGCGGTGCAGCGGAGGGATATCGCGGATTACGAAAGTGAATGGGTGAAGTATGCGGAACGGCATACTCACCTATTCATTATAAAAAGTAGAAAAAGGTAAGTATTCCAAAATGGGACATCCGAATAGGAACTTTCAGATGTCCCTTTTTCGGTAATCACATTTTCATAGCGGATATTGCTATAAAGGGGCATCACTATTTCTCTCTTTCTTCTACTATTTCCTCTCCCTATGACACCAAGCATCTGACTTGCCTTTCTCATTGCTTTGTTGCTTGGCTACCTTTAAGTCCTTAGAAATAATGACTCCTAGATCCCTTTCCTCTTCAGTAGTTTCAAGTGTATGATTTAGCATTTTTTGGAATGAAACTTCAGTTGCCACACTCTTGACCATTCCTTCAGTCTACCTAGATCCTCCCTCATTTTGTGTACCCATCCTCTCATGTTTACCCTTTTACATATCTTTGTGTCATCTGCAAAAAGGCATATTTTCCCCTCTATACCACAGGCAGTATCACCTATAAAGATATTAAATAGCACTGGTCCAAGTACAGAACCCTGGTGTATTCTGCTGGTTACTTTACCATTCACAGAAGGGATTATATTTACTACAACCCTCTGTTGTCTATCCTATAACCAAGATCATATCCATGCAACTATCTTTAAGTCCAGTCCCAAAGTTTCCAGCTTATTTAACAATCTGCGATGTGGCACAGTGTCAAAAGCCTTACTAAAATCTAGATAAGCTATGTCTACGGCTCCCCCTTTATCTAATACTTTACTGACTCAGTCAAAAAATTAAATAATATTTGTTTGGCATGATCTTCCCTCAGTGAATCCATGCTGCTTGGGATCCTGTACGTTACTGGATTTAAGATACTGTACAATTTATTCCTTTAACAGTGTTTCCATCAATTTCCCTACTACTGATGTTAGATTCACTGGTCGGTAGTTTGCCGCTTCTTCCCTACTTTCACTTTTATGCAGAGGGACACAATTTTCTATTTTCCAGTCCTCTGGAATCACCCCAGTTATTAGTAATGGCCCCCATTGTATTACTAGCCTTCCTATTTAAAAGTGGTCCCTTTCCCTCTCTTTCTTTTGTGAATAGTGAACAGAAATACTTGTTAAGATGATCTGCCACAGCCCTTTCACTCTCAACAAGACTCCAACTCTCAATTTTGAGCCCTACTATACCCTCTTTAGTTTTTGGCCCCAAATGGGCCAGTTTTTCCTTAGTTTTTGCCTTTGCTGCCCTGATTACCTTTTAGCCTCCTTTTGCTTTGCAAAATACTTCTCCCTGTCATCATTATTTTGAGTTTGCTTATAATTCCGAAAGGCTTTCTTTTTTGCTTTCACTATAGTTGCTAGCTTTTTTGTAAACCAAATTGGCTTTCTTTTTCTGGGAGTTTTCCTAAGCTTTCTAATACAAAGGTCTATTGCTGGTAATAATGTATTTTTTTTTTTTCTCAACTGCTCCTGTATTCCTTTCATGTGCCTCCAATCTGCCAAAGAATTACTTACACATTTCCCCATTTCTACAAAATCCGCCTTGTAAAGTCTAGCACCCTTGTCTTTGTGTGCTACTGTTACATGCTGCATATGGCTGCAGCGTGTAAATGTGTCTCTATTATGTAACAGGGTACTCTGGTGCTAGTTTCCCCTGCAGCATTCCTCCTTGCTAGGGATCCTGCCTAATTAACTTGCAGCTGGGATTCCCTAGCTTTGTTTGGCTGTGTGCAATCAGCAGCCAATGGGGATGTGGCTATCCCTTTAAATTCCTGTCACCTGATTGCCTCCTTGCCGGTCATAGCTTCCAGCTTCTAGCTCCAGTGTCACTGTCTGTCCTGCCTACTGTTTGTGATTCCTGTTACTTGCTATTCGTGTGTTTGCCTTCCAGTCTCCCTCTGTGTCCTCTCTGCTGCCCAGCCTTCCCTTTTGTCCTCCCTCCTGGTTGTGTGTGGTTCAGTGTGAGTACCCTGTCTGTCAGTCTCAGCCTTGCTTGTCTGCTTATTACCTTGTGTCTGTCTGTGCAGTCTATCTGCACTATCTGTCTCAGTCTTGCCTGTCTGCTGATTACCTTGTGTCTGTCTGTGCAGTCTATCTGCACAATCTGTATCCAAGTCCTGTACTGGTTCTGTGCCACTCACTTGTGTTAGTCTGGCCTTTTCTTGTCTTCTCTCTTCTACTAGTTCAGTTCTGGGGACTGCGGCCTGTTGTTAGGGCGCAGCCAAGTCCAACCCTACTATCAGGGGCTCTGGTGAACACCACCCGATAGCATAGACTCTGCGCCTTGGCAACCGTTCTCGTAACATTATGACCGGCCAATATACTGATATGCCATACTTAAAGCAGACCACACTGTGGACCTCAATGAACCAGTCTCCTATCAGCTCTGGCCTGTCTGGGACTAGTATGAACCTGTTAGCAGTATCTCCATCTGGTTTTGAAGTCCAGCTCCTTCAGTCACTCCACAGTAAAGTCCTGCTGTTCCAGTTATTGCAAGTCCTGTGTTTATTGACTGGGTTACTGCAGAGATTGGCAAGTCCTGAACATCTTGTGCTCACTCCAAATGACCTTCAGGGTTCAACACAAACCCACTCTCCTATGAGGCCACCTATCACTCCTGACCAGGGACCATCTTCTAAGCCCTCAACTCAGACTAATTTCTGTGTGCCTCCAGTTCCTGTCCTGCCCAAGGAGAATATAATCTCTTTAATGGAGGATCTTCGTTCTGGCTCCAATTAACTCTCTAATCACAGTTTTGGTAGCCCCCAAAAGCCTGTCAATTCCAGGGTTCTCCAGCTAGCTACCACCATTTCCAGGGCCAGAAGTGGTCACCATCCAGCACTCACATTGGAGGAGTTTCAGTTTAGGGTAGATAACAGTCTTTGCCTCCACTGTGCTAGTTCAGAGCACTTCCTGCAATCATGTCCTGTTCACAAGCCCAGGCACTTACAATTTGGGAATGGGGTGTCCAGTCCAGCAACCCCAGGTGGGGTGTTCAGTCCAGCAACTCCAGGTGGGGTGTCCAGCAACCCCAGGCGGGGTGTCCAGTCCAGCAACCCCAGGTGGGGTGTCCAGTCGTGTAACCCTAGGAGGGATGTCCAGTCATGTAACCCCAGGAGGGGTGTCCAGTCGTGTAACCCTAGGTGGGGGTGTCCAGTCATGTAACCCCTGGTGGGGTGTCTAGTCGTGTAACCCCAGAAGGGGCCTTTAGAATTGAAGCCTCAGGTGTTGCCTCTAGTGAAGAGCTCCTATGCCCTTCACCCTCCGCTGCTGGTCCTCAGTGCCATTTAGTCTTTAGTGGCGGGGTGCGTGCCCCTCTTGCCTTAATGGGAGTACTCACTCCGGAACCCAATGTTGGGGCGCGTGCTTCTGAGACCTTACCTGTAGCAAAATCCCATAAGCCAGACTACCCAGTCTGCAGACTCTTATCGCAGTGCTGCTGCCCAGCCCGAGGTTCCTCACAGTGCTTACGAGCTCAAGGTTCCTCACAGTGCTGCCGAGCCTGAGGTTCCTCACAGTGCTGCTGACCCTGAGGTTCCTCACAGTGCTGCCGAGCCCGAGGTTCCTCACAGTGCTACCCATCCCGAGGCCACCAACCTGAGTGGCGCCTGTCAGGCCGCCAACCTGAGTGCCGCCTGTCCGGCCGCCAACCTGAGTGCTGCCTGTTCGGCCGCCAACCTGAGTGCCGCCTGCCCGGCACGCCAACCTGAGTGTCGCCAGTGCGAGCCATACCGTCCCTGTGTGAGACTCCAGCCCGAGCCATGCCGTCCCTGTGCAGGACTCCAGTCCGAGCCATGCCATCCCTGTGCAGGGCTCCAGTCAGAGCAATGCCTGTCCTGTTGTCCCATATTGTGACACTTGTCGTGATCTTGACCTCAGGCATGAGGTCCTGTCTGCCTCTCAGCCTAAGTCAGTAGCCCTATGACAGAGGACTCAGTTTTCTTTGATGGGGGACCTCAGTCACTTTATTGCCCTGGTAGAGGTTATTGGGAACAGATGTGAGAATGGTGCTAATTCATATCTGTTGGTGATGAACAGATCTAACAGTTCAGAGGGGAACCCAAGGAATGGGCAGAGTCCCTCATTAATACTTGAGACCCAATCCTGTAGGACCACCGGGCCTTTAGTGAGACTGTGGCCAGGAGGTACGCTCCTGCAATTAACACATTGGGCTGGAACCAGAACTACGTCCGTCTTCCATAGATGGTCGTAGTTCAATAAACAGTAGCTACTGTGCATGCGTAGTAGCTATTGTACGTAATCTGCATATCGTTTCGATACATAGATTGTTTCGATACATAGTAATCTGCATATCGTTTCGATACATAGATTGCGTATATGCGGTCTAAAAGACCGCATATACGCAATCTATGTATCGAAACGATACTAAGATTAAGTACAATAGCTACTACGCATGCGCAGTAGCTACTGTTTATTGAACTACATCCATCTATGGAAGACGGACGTAGTTCTGGATCCGGCCCATTGTTTTCAAATCCTCTCTTTGCACCAGTCACACCTCCTCCTCATCTTTACAGAAGCAATCAGAGCCCAGGGATCTCCACACACATCTTCTGGTACTCCTTCAAAAAAGAAGAACGCTAAATCCAAGAGAGGGAAATAGTCTCTTGAGTCGTCATCTTAGGGTTTCCAAGAGGCATCTGGAATCTGCCTTCCAGAGAGGAGCATAATGTTACATGCTGCATATGGCTGCACCGTGTAAATGTGTCTATATTATGTAGCAGGTTACTCCGGTCCTGGTTTCCCCTGCAGCATTCCTCCTTGCTAGGGATCCTGCCTAATTAACCTGCAGCTGGGATTCCCTAGCTGTGTTTTGGCTGTGTGCAATCAGCAGCCAATGGGGATGTGGCTATCCCTTTAAATTCCTGTCACCTGATTGCTTCCTTGTCGGTCATAGCTTTCAGCCCTGGAACCGGTCTCCTAACAGTTACGTGTCTCTCAACCATTATACTAAACCATACTGCTTGATGATTACTGGATGCTAGGTTCTCACCCACACTTACTTCTGAGATTCTGTCACCATTTGTAAGTACCAAATATAAGATGACCTCTTTGTGAGTGGGCTCTCTCACCAGTTTCTTAAGGGACACTTCCTGTAATTAATTTAAAGTGTCCCCACTTCACGTGGAGCTTGCTGAAGACTCACCACAGTTTATATCAGGTAGATTAAAATCTCCTATCATTATTATTATTATTTCCTCCTCTTGCCCAGGTGGCCTATATATCACTCCAGTACGAAGAATAACCCCCTGGGTTTCTATGGTTACCCAAAGTGCCACAGGTTTTCTCCAATACTCCCTATGAAAGTAGAATTTAACACTTCCTTAACATACATTAATATGCCTCCTCCAATTTTTCCTACTCTATGCTTCCTAAATAAATTATAATGCTGTATAACTAGGTCCCAGTCCTTATTTTCATGGCACCATGATTCCGTAATTCCCAAAATATCCAGATTATCCCTTGACATTATTGCAATTAGTTCAGGGATTTTAATTTGCACACACTGGGCCAGATCCAAAGCTACGTTTCCATTACGTTTAAAGACGTAGCATATTTACGCTAACGTATTTACTATGCACTCCCCTAGGCACTCGCTCATATGTACTTTGGCTGTTTTACACTTGCCGAACCCTACCTTAACTTTACACAGCATAAGTACTGACGTACAGGCTGCATGATTTAAATGCCACCCCCCTGCCTCCAAAGCGTAATTACGGGTGTCGTATGGCTGGCACACCCCCTCAATCATAGTTACGCAGTTGATACTAGGCTGGTACATATGTTCAGAGTTACGTGGCATAACATCTGCCGTGCGCATGTGCAGTACATATCAAATCACGTTTTTACATCACCAACTAGCGTATAAATACGCTAGTGTACTTAGTTCTGGATCTACCCCATTGCTCTGAAAGGTTGTATTATGAATCTCCTATCCTTCAGTATATTATTATTGCTGGATATGTTTATATTTCTTTTTCACTAGTTGTTGTGGCTATGCTTTCTGTCATTATTGCCTCTTTTTCTTTTCTTACTACTTTGTGTCATTATTGACTGGTCACACAACACTTCTTGGTTGGGGGAGCAGCTATTTTTTATTATTTGTATCACTGCTCCCTCTCTTAGTTTAAATGGTTTCTAATAAAGCATTCAACCTGCTCACTTAGAATATCTGTTCTCACAGAAGATGGGTGCATGCCATCCTTTTTGTAAAAGTTTCTGTTTTACCAGATGGCGGGCCGTAGGCAGGGCTCCGGGCACATTGCATATTCACCCAGAGTTTACCGATATGTGTTACTGCGCATGCTATCTATGTTTCTTTTTGCAATGTAGATTACGTATATGCAGTCTTTAAGACCGCGTATACGCAATCTACGTTGCAAAAAGAAACATAGATGGCGTTACAAAATTACTGCACATGCGCAGTAACACATATCGGTAAACTCCAGGCGCATATGCAATGCGCCCGGAGCTCTGCATACGACCCGGCATGGCTATATATTATGAACCAAATCCTTCCTCATGACACCACTTCCTAAGCCACAGATTAAAATCATGAATGCGCATCATTCTACCTTCTTCAAATCTGTGTACTGGCAACTAGATAATGACATGAACTTCCCTTTCCTTGCTCACTGTCTTTAAAATATTTAAAATGCGCTTTTGATCCAGTGGAGCTGTAGCTCCAGGCAAGCCCTTCACCTGATTCCTAATTTCAGAACCCTTTTTCTAGCTGGATACCCCAAACAATACAATCCCCCACAAGAAGTGCAGCACTTCTCAGGGATTCCCTTTTCCTGCCATCAGGTTCCCTCAACACCTCATGCTCTACATTACCTGCTGTAATACACTCCAGCCCTCCAAGTGTTGAATATGAGTTTTGCCAGGGCAAGGCTTGTGCAATGTGTCCTTGCGCAACTGGAACCTTCTTACCAGCATTCTTCACCATAGTCCACCCAGTACGCCTCCTGGGAACTCTGAGGCAATGGTGGCATCAAAGATACAGACATCCTGCATATCTCACCATGCATTCTAGGTATTTCATTCTACAAAAAAGACAATTTCTGACAGATTTGACAACACCTGAATTTCCAAATTGTTTCACACACAAAAAAAAAGCATTACAACTGCAATGCACAAGACCAGACATTCTAAAAGGTTTATTCTAATTAAAATCAGCAAACTTTACTATAACAACAATTCACACAAATAATTGAAAAGGGCCCAAATCCAGTTTAAACTCCAGTTACAATTCCTAGATTCTTGCAAAATCAATGCTTAATAAACCAGGCAGTGAAAACCAGACAGGTTGCAACTTTGCAGGTTTAAACTATACCTCCCTTTAAATAACACAATGGGGTAAATCCAGACCTACAGGCTTGTTATGTTAGAGCACATAGTGTATTTACTCTATGCTTTCCCCTAGGCACTCCCCTCGGTCGTATGTACTTTGGCTATTTTATGCTTCCCAAACCCAAACTTAACTTTTCCTAGTGTAAGTATTGATGTACGTATGGGATTTACGTACGTGAAGGGCAAACCCTGCTGTCCAATTTAAATGCCTCCCTCCGCCTCCAAAGCATAATTATATGTGTCATATTGATACCCCCACCCATTCATTCATATTTACGCTGATGGTACGTACATTTGGAATTATGTGACGTAACACCTACCACGCGCATGCGCAGTAAATACTAATGGGCGATTTTACGTCAAATACACTAGTGCCCTTAGCTCAGGATCTGGCTCAATTAACTTATCAATTACCACAGCCAAAGCAACTAGTACAGCTGACTAATTATCTAACAAGAGGAAAAAAAAACGTAACAATAAGGCCCGGATTCAGAGTTGTGTGTGGGTGCAAGGCGAATGCGCAAAATTTTTTACATACGGGGGCGATTCAAGGCTGCACATTTCTGCATAAAATTACGACTTTGAATTGCATGTAACTTTCAATGATGAATGCACAGACAGAAGTGCATGAATGTATACGTGCAATCTGTCAATTTAGTACAATGCAAGTCCTAAGTACAACACATTCATGCGCTTACATTCTATTCAAAGTTTAGCTGCTGAAAATGTAATAAAAATTTGTGTATTGTTATGCTTGAAATGTTTTGTTGGTGTAAAATACTTTAATGTTAGAAATGTTCTGAAACATGTTTGAATGTTACTTTTGTGAGATATAAGTGTAATTTTAAAAATCCTGTCAACATGGACGTTTACATCTTTGAACATTAGAATCATTGTACGGTAACCTAAACCCAGAGGCGTAACTAACGTGGGTTTTGTAGGGCTTGTGCCCCAGGTTCCGATGGCGCCCAGCTGATGTGGGCGCAATCGGAGTCTTAGGGCATGAGTCCTACTAAACCCAACTTTTTTTTTTCCCGTTGGACTCCTTTTCCAGGAGTCACAGCGGGTAGCAGGCATCACAGCGGGGTGTGCGTGCGGTGAATACAGACGCCGATGCGACCTTGGGGTCATGTCAGCGTCTGTATTCACTGCAAGCACCACCTGACAATGCAGAGAGCGCGCCACGGAGGTGAGCGAGGAGAGGGTAAGTAAACTGTAACTGGGGGCTGCAAGGATTGAAACTATATTTAGGGAGCGCACTAAGGACTAGAACTATATTATGGGAGTGCACTAAGGACTGAAACTATGATGGGGCTGCACTAAGGACTAAAACTATATTATGGGGGTGCTCTAAGGACTGAAACTATGGTGGGGCTGCACTAAGGACTAAAACTATGTAATGGGGGTGCACTAAGGACTGAAACAATATTACGGGGGTTCACTAAGGACTGAAACTATATAAGGGGCTGCACTAAGGACTAATACTATATAATGGGGGTGCACTAAGGACTG
>WWET01001314.1:276541-295006 GCA_011038615.1 Limnodynastes dumerilii | reverse complement strand
TCTATTAAAAAAGAAAAATAAAAGAGGAAAAAAATTATTACAAAAAAAAATTGTACCAGTGCAGACCCGGGGCAGGCCCCCTGGTAGGTCTGGAACTAGGTAATTAGTACCCCCCCCCCTCTTGGCGTGCGGTTTATAGTTACTATCTCCCATCTGTTATGCTTCACAGATTAAGAAACGAAACACTTGGCTGGCTAGGAACTGTGGCAGTTGCAAACAAACGGTTGTAATATAATTCTAGTGAAACAGAGAAGAGAAGTCCTTTGGTTGTAATCAGTAATTCATAGAGGATCTATGCCACTAGGGTATTAGTCCCCCCCCCCCCTCTTGGCGTGCGGTTTATAGTTACTATCTCCCATCTGTTATGCTTCACAGATTACACATAGAAACACTTGGCTGGCTAGGAACTGTGGCAGTTGCAAACAAACGGTTGTAATATAATTCTAGTGAAACAGAGAAGAGAAGTCCTTTGGTTGTAATCAGTAATTCATAGAGTCATAGATCTATGCCAGCTTCTCCATATACTGCTGAAGAGGATACTTTAAAATATATTTTTACTGTGCCTATAAGTCGGACACTCTACTTTGTTTTGCTACATTATAAAATTATCTTTCATATCCATTAATTGTTAACCTCTTGGTATTTAAAATTTAGGACAATAATCCAAGAAGGTGTGGCCAAATAAACTCAAGCTGTGGCACTTAAAAGGGCAAAAAAGAGTGAGTAGATGCAAAATCTGTCTCCTTAACTCAAACTGCCTTACAGCAACTTTACCCAACCCAAGTCTATCCACTAGAGATGAGCGCCAAACCCCGTGATTTGGTTTTGGTTGTGGTTCTAAATTTTCATCGTGTTTTGGTTTTGTCCAAAAAATAAAAATGAAATGTTTTGGTTTTGGATCTATATTTTATTTAAAATTGCTTAATGTTAAAATCAAGTAATCAAGCATTATTAAAATGAATAACATTCATGTCCAGTCATTCCTAGTCAAATTGGACCACCTCACAGCTCATAAGATTGAGGTTGGTTGGTACATGCTACCATATATTGTCTAGTATCCCAATCTCAACTTTGTGACATTTGTCAAATGCATTTTCATGTATTGCTATTGTTATATATCATACAAAAGGATAATATCTATGGTTCCTTCCACAGTAGATGAATATATAAATTCTAAATTTTGTAAAATATAAAAAAAAAACTATTGTAAAAAGCGTGAAAAAGTGTGAACAGGACTTGCTGCAGGGTGAGGAATATAGAAGCTGCTATTAACCAGTATATTCCTAGTACTTTTTAGCATACTAGGGCCAGATTTACTAAGCTGCAGGTTTGGAAAAGTGAAGATGTTGCCTATAGCAACCAATCAGATTTTAGCTGACATTTTCTAGTATGTAAAAAGAAAGTTAAAGCTAGAATCTGATTGGTTGCTATAGGCAACATCTCGACTTTTCCAAACCTGCAGTTTAGTAATGCAGGCATTCTGTTCAGTTTTTACACTCAGCTCAATAAAGCTGTAGTTGCATGGCTCGGTTCGACTCGGAACCCCTAATTTTAAATGTTTTGGATATCATGGAATCCGAACCGCTCATCTCTACTATCCACATGATGGGCCTGATCCAGACCTACGCATGAGAGCGGAGCGTATTTCCGCTTCAGCGTTAAAACTTTCACTCCCATGACACTCCCCTTACCTTACCTCCGTACGCCGGCTGAACCCTACCCTAACTTTTCCCGGCGTCAGTACGAATTTTCGTAGCAACGCGCTGATTGTCCCGGGCTAAGCACGCCCATACTGTACAATTTAAATGGCTCCCTCCGCCTACATTCCCTAACGCCTGAATCGCCGCTACGAAAAGGTTTTTGGTACGACCAGAAGTTGTCACTCTGCACATGCGCAGTGCGTTTTTTCTGCCGATTTTACGCTTACGACCAGCGTAAGATCGCTTGCGAGCGTAGGTCTGGATCAGGCCCGATATGTCTACATAAGTCATAGAATGTATTTAGTGCCCTTAAAACTGTCCTTGCTCAGAACTGTAAATCCTCCAATCCTTCCACTTTAACAATAAATTTGATATGCCATACTTTAACTGCCACATGGAATCTCTAGATGGCCCATTTCTCCTGCTTTCTCTTCCTCCTTATGAAAATTTCTCTTGGCAGAAATATATAGTTAACTAGATCTTCCTCCCCTATGCTCTAACCTCCAGTTAATTCGTTATCATTCAATCTCTGTGAAACTCTATGTGGTTCAGATTCATCCCAAGGCTAACTGAGCAAAGAGATATTTGAAATTCTTACTGTGTACACTTTTGCCTCATGCTGTTTTTTTGTACTGTATCTCTGTTTATCAATTTAATAGTTCATTTGTCATGTACATTGGCTCCTTCTTTGGTTCTTTTTATTTTTTTACCCTATCCTAATGCTTATCATTTTAGTTTGCTATTAATTTCCTATTTAAAATTTATTTCTATAAAAATAGTAGACTGTGATAGAGAATGGTGGAGGTTGAGGTCAAGAAAAAGGACTGGATCCAGACATCATAACGATAGCCCATTTATGCTCACAAAGGGCCTGATCCAGACCTTCGCCGATGCGGCCTTAAGTGGCAGCATGCCAATTGTTAATGCCATGCTGTTTCATGTATGTATGACTACATAAATATTTAATAACATTGCGCCATAAACAATTAAATATAACATGTGCCCTATTAGTTACTGTAATACTTAATATGCCCCAATCCATATATTACTATATGGTTCCCCAATCCATAGCTTACTATAATCTAACTTGTCTAATAGTATGTCAGATATGGCAGATTACCCCTGCTTTTCATGCACCTGTTTGCATTTACCTATAAATTGATCTGAGCAACTTCCATTTTGTGTGTACACTGTTTGGGAGCTTGTCTGGGAGCAGCAGCTGAGAGGGGCTGTTGTTCTACAGCAGCTATTTTGGAGGCTTTAAGGGGTGCCTCCTGAGGTAAGTTAGCTCTCAATATATATACTCCCAGGGGAGTTTTAGAATTGGGAGTCTATGGGGAGTTTTATGGTTAGGTTGACACACACCTTGAAAAAGAGTCAGATCGACTTGAAACGCGTTAGTGGTAACTGGTGGGAGCCAGGTCCTCTTCCTGTATTAATCTCACTTTATTCCCTTATCTCTCAGTTATTATATTGAACAGAGGGCCCTTGTTATATCAGTGTTCCTGTAGAGGGAATACGGGGATAAGGTGGGAACTGGAATAATACAGGGGTGAGTGTTCTTACCTTTTCCATGTAAGAAGGAATAGACGGTTTGTTTTTTCCATTTTAAGAAAACTTTATTGGAACTGATTGTTTTATGGATTGAATTGATACATGGTCCATTTATGGGATATTTATTTAAATAAAAAAAATAAAATCAATGGAAAGGCTTACAATTCTTTGATAAGGAAGAAGGAAAGTCTGGTATAGGAGATTTAATAAGATAGAAAAAGATACGAGAAAGAGATCGCTATATGCTTAGCCTCAAGACACGAAAAAGGTGAGTGGTATACCTGGGTGTTGGGCTGAAAATACCACACTAGGAAGGCAGATTTCCTTCTTCTATCTTTTAAAATTGAGGAACATCCAAAGAAGACAGAGTCTAAAATGTGAGTGTTTTGCCTGCGTGTGAGGCAAAGTATTATCTAACCATTTTTTGGAAGGTCCTGGTGCAGGGCATTTTCCAGATAAACAGAACATCTAACCACATGACGGAAGCCAATTTCTACCCTCTGTTTTTTGTATGTCTGAGGAAAAGCTGAAAGAAGATAGAACAGTAAAGAGATGATTATATGTGGAACCACAAGATATTAGAGTTGAGTGATATACTAGTGGGAAGCCCAGATTAAGGCTATAAAACAGGATAGAGAGATACATTTCTACATACTGAGCCGTAAGACACTGAAAAGATGAGTTCTATACCTGTGTGAGGCTAAATGTCCATTAACCATACCACACTACAAAAGCGGATATCTACTTTCTGTTTTTTATATGAGTGGTGAGCAAAGGAGGACACACGTGTTACAGACATATCAGAACATTTACTGACACAAGGAAGAGGATTTCATCTTTTTATTTAAAAAATAAGGAAGAAAGAAAGTAAACTCATAACATCAAGATGTCATCTATGAAACTCAGAGAAAAATCAATTCTTCTTATTCAGAAAGGACATTGACAGCTTTGTGGGACTGAATATTATCAGTGGGTTACATATATTAAGTACTGAGTATCAAGATTAACTTTGGCGCTTTGATTGTAAGAGACACACATTTTCATTTATTATAGTGTACTGCTTGGGGCCTTTACTCATAGCTGTACAAGAGGGTTTAGGTGTTAACCCATTGTTTGTTTTCATCAGCTGCTATTGATAGGAGTGCAGGTTCTCTGTATGTATATTTGTATTGTTTTGGAAGTAGTAAATGTTCAGTCTCTATTTCTGAGGGAACAGTATGCAGAGAGCAGGTTCCTTCATAAACTATATGTGTGAGTTGTTCCAGATTAGAAAGGATGTTATAAATCTGTGGAAGAGCAAATGCGTAAGTCAAATAGAGAAAGGTGAGAGGGGGAGAGGAGACAAAACAGCTGCAATGGTGTAATAACGTAATTAATGCAAAGGAATTTCATTATGGAAGGCATTCAATTCATTGGATCACCGAACTGACGCATTTCAAAGGGGTCGCCTCTTTCTCAAAGTGGTGATCATGTGGAGTCCAAGGTAATTACTTATGGATGTTCAGGAGTCCTGATTGGTTGAGCCAAAATAGCACACCTGCTTACTATGAACAACGGTGCCGTGAGGATCAACACAGAACGCTAAATTTACATACATTTACATAGTGCAGAGAACCGTGGGGATATTTAAAGGTATAGAAATTTGGTACAAACAGCAGGAACCTCGATAATGAATATTGATAATAAATAGCAAAACAGTAAAACATGTAACATAGAAATTTGTATGAGAAAACATACTCCTAAATCAATGCTGGGTTTTAATAGTTTTCTCACGTGACCATAATCAATGATGAAAAAAGTATAAAATGAATAAGTATTATAACCTTGTATCTTATCTTAAATATAAAGTTAGTGAAAAGGGAATACAACATAGAAATTGATATCAGAAACCATACTCCTAAATGAATGCTGGCTTCTAATAGTTTCCTCACGAGACCATAAACAATGTTGAAGAAAGTATGGAATGAATAAATATTATAACATTGTATCTTATAAATTTTAGTACAACATATGCATTTAAATAAATAAATGTGGAAAAAATAACAATAATACATTTTGTATAGTGTGAAATAACAAAACATTATACCATTATTGTTATAGATTTTGACACAGACATATACATTTAAATAAGTGAATGTGAAAAGAAATCTCTCATAAACATATATGGATAAAAAGCCTAAGAAACTAAATCTATTGGAAAGATCTGTTGGGATTATAAGGAATGTAAATAAATTCCATTCCATTATGGCATATATATGGTTGTGTATGAAGGACAAAGAGCTACTTAATATCAAAACATCTGGGGAGTAAACTTTTATTGGATATGGACAAACTATATTAGTTAGGTAGCGATCTCAATATAGAGAAAAGATAAATAAGACACAGAGCCTATTCAAATGGTATAGTCATAAGCCTCACAACTTACGGTAACTGGTATTCTCGGGAGGTCCCCCTCCTGGTACTTGCCAGGCCTACCCCGCTTAACTTCCAAGATCGGACGAGATCGGGCGTTCCAGGGTAGTATGACTGTAAGGAGAGAAGATCACAAAAACCATTTTAGCTCGAAATCTTGATTAAGACCTTTAGGGTCCAAGAACCAAAATCAAAAATGTATTGCATTTCTGTTTTAGCCAGTAAATCTCCATATTCCATTTGTCTACCATTAAGAGAGATTTGTTTAATCCCACAGAATGATTTAATATGACTTACATTGCTCTGATGATGGTCCTTAAAATGTGCCAAAAGGGAATGGGTGAGTACACTTTTTTTTAATATTCCTTAAATGTTCCCCCCAT
Source organism: Limnodynastes dumerilii (assembly GCA_011038615.1). Lineage (NCBI taxonomy): Eukaryota > Metazoa > Chordata > Amphibia > Anura > Limnodynastidae > Limnodynastes > Limnodynastes dumerilii. Next base: position 288,957 of record WWET01001314.1, on the reverse strand, counting down.
CTAACTTTTAGGGGGCGGGAAGTTCTGCCAATATAAGTCTTGTTACAGCTGCACGTGATGGCGTATATGCAATTTTTTGAGTTGGACGTGATAAATTCCCTGATGGGAGCAGACTTCTTAGTATTTATGGAAGAGAAGTTGGAAATTGTTTTTTCTGTCTTACATGTTTTGCAAATGGGACAGTCACCACATCTGAAAAATCCTTTTGTAATTATCCTTCCTTTGGGTTTGGTTTCATTAAAAGTGCTCCTTACTAAAACATCCCTCAGATTAGGGGCCTTTTTATAAATAATTTTCGGACGAGGGCCCAAGTGTTTTGCCAAATCAGGGTCTTCTATTAGGATAGACCAATGTTTTGTTATGGCTCGTTTCAATTCTTTCGATTTTTGGGTATACTTTGTGATAAAAGTAACTTTATCTTGGTCACAATGTGGGGAGGAACGTGCCTTTATAATTATAGCAAATCCCACCATTCCAGTTTTGTACACTTTGCTTAAGGTACATAAAAATAAAAAAAAACCTCCAGGGAGGCCAATTGTGGCTGGTACAGGACCGCTGACTGCAAATCTTTCCAGGTACATAGACTCCTACTTACAACCATTTATGAGCAACATCAAATCTTATCTGAAAGACACATCAGACATTTTAAATAAATTGAGCTGTATTCAATGGGAAGAAGATTTTTTACTGGTTACAGCAGATGTTACGGCTTTATACACAATCATCAGCCATGAAGCCGGGATCAATGCTGTGAAACACTTCTTCACACAATCCACATTAGATTCCAATTTAAAACTATTCCTTTTAGAGGGTATTAAATTCATCCTCAATAACAATTACTTCAAATTCAATGGTTTATTTTATAAACAAATCAAGGGAACAGCCATGGGGACCAGGTTTGCCCCCAGCTATGCCAATTTATTTATGGCATGGTGGGAAGAAAAAGTCATCCCCACCGCAGGGGCAAACCTGGTCTCATGGCATCGATATATAGATGATGTTTTCTTCATTTGGAGAGGGTCTAGAGACACTTTGGAAGACTTTTGTACTTTTCTTAATGCCAATGATGTTAACATCAGGCTGTCTTTTGATATCAGCCAAGAGTCGGTTAATTTTCTCGATCTCAACATCTATGTCGAACAAAATAACATAAAAACTAAGAACTTTACCAAACCCACCGATTGCAACTCCAATATACTCATACAAAGTCACCATCATAAACCCTGGTTGGTAAATATCCCAAAAGGTCAGTTTTTAAGACTTAGGAGAAACTGTTCGGATATTAAGTGACCAAGATAAAGTTACTTTTATCACAAGGTATAACCAAAAATCAAAAAAATTGGAACGAGCCATAACAAAACATTGGTCTATCCTAATAGAAGACCCTGATTTGGCAAAACACTTGGGCCCTCGTCCGAAAATCATTTATAAAAAGGCCCCTAATCTGAGGGATGTTTTAGTAAGGAGCACTTTTAATGAAACCAAACCCAAAGGAAGGATAATTACAAAGGGATTTTTCAGATGTGGTGACTGTGCCATGTGTAAAACATGTAAGACAGAAAAAAACTATTTCCAACTTCTCTTCCATAAATACTAAGAAGTCTGCTCCCATCAGGGAATTTATCACGTGCAACTCAAAAAATTGCATATACGCCATCACGTGCAGCTGTAACAAGACTTATATTGGCAGAACTTCCCGCCCCCTAAAAGTTAGATGGGGGGAACATTTAAGGAGTATTAAAAAAAAGTGTACTCACCCATTCCCTTTCTGCACATTTTAAGGACCATCATCAGAGCAATGTAAGTCATATTAAATCATTCTGTGGGATTAAACAAATCTCTCTTAATGGTAGACAAATGGAATATGGAGATTTACTGGCTAAAATAGAAATGCAATACATTTTTTATTTTGGTTCTTTGGAACCTAAAGGTCTTAATCAAGATTTCGAGCTAAAATGGTTTTTGTGATCTTCTCTCCTTACAGTCATACTACCCTGGAACGCCCGATCTCGTCCGATCTTGGAAGCTAAGCGGGGTAGGCCTGGCAAGTACCAGGAGGGGGACCTCCTGAGAATACCAGTTACCGTAAGTTGTGAGGCTTATGATTATACCATTTGAATAGGCTCTGTGTCTTATTTATCTTTTCTCTATATTGAGATTGCTACCTAACTAATATAGTTTGTCCATATCCAATAAAAGTTTACTCCCCAGATGTTTTGATATTAAGTAGCTCTTTGTCCTTCATACACAATCATATATATGCCATAATGGAATGGAATTTATTTACATTCCTTATAATCCCAACAGGTCTTTCCAATAGATTTAGTTTCTTAGGCTTTTTATCCATATTTGTTTATGAGAGATTAATTTCCATTAATTATGAACCCTGGTCATCTCCTTCCATGGAGTTCCTCTTATCCAAACCATGTCCATTCCCATTTACGTTGTATGTATATAACCTTTTAATCATGTACTCATATTTTTAACATATATGGTATATTTTAATGAGGTGCATAACTTTATAAATTGGGTTATAATGCATGGTATTTTAAAATCATATTTATATACAATCCTTGTTTTTAGTTAATAGTTTTAGTTAATTATTAATATGTAGCATTATATAGGGATCACTAAACCTACCGGTTAAGTTCTCTACAGAATATTCCCATCACATCCACATAAATTTTTAGATAATATATTTCCTTCTTTGGGCTTCTATGGTAAAAGTTTTAAATACATTTTTAGGTTTATTTATAGATGATTCATACATGTTCAGTTTAGGAGGTTCATTCTAGTGTTATCATTATAATGACATATATTTTATCATTATCATGAGTTTTGGAGTCTAGTGTCCTTTAGAATAGATGTTAATTATAAGTAGTAATATGCGTATAGGATTCACTATACCTACCGGTTAGGTTCCCCACACAATTTTTCCTACTTTATTTACATCAACTCTATGGCCATTCATGTTCCATCTAGGTTTTAATTTTCATATTTAAATTGTCCCTAGTGATGTATGATTCAGTATTTATCCTTTTTTACTGAGGTCCTCTTTTTTCACACTTAGGGGACTTATTTGTTTTTTTCCTATATTGGACCATTAGACTCAATATTTCACTATCACTCACTATGTATAGTACTTTATTATCTTCTCACATACACTTATTTTACCACGATGCATTATTTCTATACATATTTTTCTATATTTTCAATTCTTCCTCATATCCCTTTGGTCACATATATCAATATTTCTTTTCACATTCACTTATTTAAATGTATATGTCTGTGTCAAAATCTATAACAATAATGTTATAATGTTTTGTTATTTCACACTATACAAAATGTATTATTGTTATTTTTTCCACATTTATTTATTTAAATGCATATGTTGTACTAAAATTTATAAGATACAATGTTATAATATTTATTCATTCCATACCTTCCTCAACATTGTTATGAGAGATTTCTTTTCACATTCACTTATTTAAATGTATATGTCTGTGTCAAAATCTATAACAATAATGGTATAATGTTTTGTTATTTCACACTATACAAAATGTATTATTGTTATTTTTTCCACATTTATTTATTTAAATGCATATGTTGTACTAAAATTTATAAGATACAATGTTATAATATTTATTCATTCCATACCTTCCTCAACATTGTTTATGGTCACGTGAGGAAACTATTAGAACCCAGCATTCATTTAGGAGTATGGTTTCTGATATAAATTTCTATGTTGTATTCCTTTTTCACTAACTTTATATTTAAGATAAGATACAAGGTTATAATACTTATTCATTTTATACTTTTTTCATCATTGATTATGGTCACGTGAGAAAACTATTAAAACCCAGCATTGATTTAGGAGTATGTTTTCTCATACAAATTTCTATGTTACATGTTTTACTGTTTTGCTATTTATTATCAATATTCATTATCAAGGTTCCTGCTGTTTGTACCAAATTTCTATACCTTTAAATATCCCCACGGTTCTCTGCACTATGTACATGTATGTAAATTTAGCGTTCCGTGTTGATCCTCACGGCACCGTTGATAATAGTAAGCAGGTGTGCTATTTTGGCTCAACCAATCAGGACTCCTGAACATCCATAAATACTTACCTTGGACTCCACATGATCACCACTTTGAGAAAGAGGCGACCCCTCAAAACGCGTCAGTACGGCCAGAGCCCCACGTATCTCCTGCTGGCTTCCTCTTGAAGTTCCCACGCTGTGTCTCTCCATCTCTGGACAGTCCCGGGCAATCACGTCCTCACAACAGGACACTTCAAGCTGCGGTTTATATCTTTGGCCACTGGTACGGACCTCTTCTAGTGCTGTTTCAGCATTTCATGATTTTACCTATGTTTTATGAATGTGGTTTTTATCATGCTAAATGCGTATATATATTTTATTGTGTTTATTAAATTTTTCTTCATTTCACTTTTTGTTTTCTATGTGAAATAACTGGAGTCCTATGGAATATTGAAGAACTTTAGCGCGCATCCTGCTTACTATTCACAATATTATATTACTTTTATCATTTTTTTAATTTCAGTAGTTTTTTTACAGCGCTAACTGAAGGGATTAATTAATTTTATTCTCCTAGGATCTGTTTATCTGGAAAATGCCCTGCACCAGGACCTTCCAAAAATCCATTACTGCTGTATTTGCCGCCTCTACCTCTAACCAAATAGAGGAGAGAGTGCGCCAACCCTGCACAGCAGTAGAACACCAGCTGATTGCCATCCAACAGCTAGCCTCTCGACGTAGTGAGTTTGGAGAGTGAGCAGAGAAACAGCCTGTAACAATAAGCACCATAGGAGCCTGAGAAGAAAAGAGACACCGGAGTAATCAGGCGCAGAACCCCCCACCAATGGATAGCTGAGCCATCCACCTAAAGAAGCCAATGAAGGAGCTGCCCCGATGTTACAGACCGGAGTATTCGTGAGAACGCAGAGGTACCTAGCTGGGCTGGAAAAGAATTCATGTAAGACAACACTACAAGCCATCCTTTGTGAGTGCATTATTTACTCTATTACATTTTCAAAACGTTATAACACCATTGCGGCTGTTTTGTCTCCTCTCCCCCTCTCTATTTTTGGATTCTTGTAAGTTTCCACTATAGTATAGGATAGTTGTAATTGTACAGTTTCTTGTATTGTTTACAGTATAGTTCTAGTTTTGTAATTTTTTTAATAGGAAAAGTAGAATAAGAAAAAACAAATTGTTTTTCTTTATTAATTATTTATATTATCTTTTTTATTAGTGAATATGCAAAGATCTGTTGATCTGCAAGTGGTTCAGATATAAACTGTTTCTATAGATCTTATTGTTGAATTTATATATTGCAACATTTAACTGTATCAATTTGTATGTGAGCTGTTATTTCAAATCATGATGTACCCTACTAATCAATTGCTGTGCAGATGGGGTAATTAAGTCAGCCCTCTATTTAAGTAGGTGCTCCTATGTGGAGCACATGTTTCTCCATGTTATTTATTTCATATCCCAGTAAATTTCTTTATGTAACATAAACAGCGCTTTCTTATTGTGCCATAAGATATTGCTTTCATATATGTTTACTTCACATTGGATGTGTACTTAACAATATTTTCTCTTTTGCATGTACTGGATGCCTACAAGGATATATATTTTTAAGGATTTATTTACTTCCCACATCTAAGGACTATATACACTTATAGTGACCCTTTTACCATGTATGGATTTCTAAAGAGCTTTTTTGGGTCTGAGGATCATGAACTTTTAGAGATATTTTTAGAGTTCATTTGATATTTTTAGAGTTCATTTGTTAGTTTTAGAGTTCATTTGTATGCCGCTTTTACCATGTATATGTGAATTTATTTATTTATTTATTTATATTCATATTACGATTGTATTGAGTGAGGCTATCCATAGAGATTTTTCTTTACCTCTCTGTTTATTTTTTATTAATTTACCTTGATCACATAATATTGTGGTGATGTTATATGAGAGTCTATTTACATTTTATTTCCTGTTATTTGTATGATAGTCACAGTGGTAAATTATAACCTGTCGTTCAGGTCTCCCCTATCTGACAGCAAGATGAGGTTCCCTGTGGTCTGTGTCTACATTTCATATGTGGATTTATATTTCCAATTATATTGTGCTAATAGATTCCATATTGCCTTCCCCTTTTCAATATAAATATTTCGATATATATAATTTTTTGTATTTTATTTGTTTTATATGATTGTTAATGCGGTTTTATAATAAATTGTCAATTATCTAAATCACTTGCATACATTTTTTTGTGCCAGGTCTTTTCCAGCATGACTCTTTTCTGTTTCTTCTCTACACTGAAACTCTGTCTTAACACAATATCACTTTTTTTTCCCACAATGTCCTCCAAGCAGAGGAGCTGAGGTGGAGTCAGTGAGATGTTTGATGTGTAAATGTTTTACTTACTGTTCCAATCCCTACTGTCTCTTCTGTCTCTGAACACCGTAGCTGTCAAATAATGTTGTAATTTTTTTTTTAGGACCACAGAGCAGGAGAGGAGCCACGCCCAGCAGAGGAACCGAGAACAGCAGAGGAGATGAAAGCATTAGAGGAGACAATAGCAGCAGAGGAGCAGCAGTGGAAACTGAAATACCACCAAGACACAGAGGTGACAGTATACTGTTTATATGTCATATTTTTTTGTACAAATTTGACAGACTCTGCCTATACCTACTATCTTCTGCCTCTCTACACTGTCTCTGTGTTTACCAACTCTGTTTTTTCTGTATCTCAACTATGTCCCCTTCTGTGACTCAACTCTGTCCTTATGTTTCTCCACACTGTCACGCTGGGCCTGATCCAGACCTACGTTCATCTGCATAGCGTATTAACGCCAAACGTACCACCGATGCATGGCAATAGGCACTCCCCTTGCTCGTGCCTAGTTTAGCTTCCATATGCTCGGCAAACCCTACCCTAACTTTTGTGTTCGTACCCGCGGCTGTCCGTATGTTCATTGCGTATTAACGACGCTTAGCATGCCAATACTGTACGATTTAAATGCCTGCGGGTGATGCAACATTATTGTGGTAATAACAACTGTTTTTTTTTTTTACTTTTTATTGTTAGTGCAGTAAAAAAAAATAGCTTTTTTATTTTTTATAAATTATATAATAGGAGAAAGAGGAGTTTCCCAACATGATATGGAACCTGCATCGCCGTCCGACATAGAACCAGTCTCTAATTCTCCATGTAAATACTGGTTGTTAAAGTTTAACATAATATGCTATGGTACTAAATGTAATATTATTATATATGCAAATATTATATTCATCTGCTCCTACACACATATCTTGCTTCTTTATTTTCCATACATATTGTTTAGCTATTTTTGTACTATATTTTATTTTTGCATTGTTCTTTTAATATAATGTTTATTCTATGATTTTTTACCCTCTGTTAAATATTGTATTGTATATCTAACTATTGACTTTCCCATTGCCTGTACGGCGCTGTGGATACCGTTTAGCGCCTTATAAATAAACGTTAATAATAATAATAATAATAATAATAATAATAATAATAATTAGCCATACAGCCTGTATGTTTTGATGTCCCTGAAGAGGATATCCCCTGCATAGAGCCCAGTGAGTAGATAAAAGCATAACCTTATAAATATACACACCTGTGTTGTTGACTACATTAATTTTAATTCCTTTATATTATATATAAATATATTATATATATTATATTATTATTATTATTATAATATATATTTAGTATTAATTAATAATTGGAATCTCTCGGAATGAATTACTATGTTCTGATATAAGAGTTTAATTCAGTTTAGTCTTTTTCTAATGTTTAATATTTTGCCTATTTAGTCATGAAATCATGAATTGTAATAAATATGAATATGGATACAGTGTGTTTATGTGATATACCCCTGTATGTCTAAAATAAAGTGTGTGTATATATATATATATATATATATATAAGTCCAAGGAAACACCGGCACTCCAATAAACCTTTGTAGCTTGCTCTAGGTGCACTTTAACAAATTGTACAGTTCCAAAGAAAAAAGGCACTCATAGAGTCTGTATTATGCGAATAAGTAGCTAATTTAATAGCATCAATAGAAACAAAATCATAAAGTCATGTCCAACGTTTCAATTGTGTATAAACAATTTTCCTCAGGGCAAGTAAAGTCAAAAAACATGGAGCAAGTATCGATATATCATGCATATATATAGGAAAAGTTAAAAAGACCCGCACTTACCTCCTCCTCGTGTCTCCCAGGCCAGCCCGATGCCGGAAGTCGCTGTAGCCCTGCCGCCTCAGGTTGCCCTGGTTACGAAGGCGAGGTTAACAGTCCCTGTCAGTCACCGCAGCTGCCGGGTCCGTGAGGGGAGAGTGCATTGGTGGTCTGTTAAAAACAAAGTACACATGATTGGCAGGCTTAGCATAAAGAACATAGACATCGTATGCACAAGATCCCAGTACAGCCGTACAGTCATTAGCTTAGCAGCATTTATCACAGGCACAGATCAGGAAAATAGCTCAAATAAACGGACTGACAGCGCCAGTAAACTGTAGAATAGTGCACTGTAGGGTACAGAGTGCTAAACATGCTCCTAATACCGCAGTACAGTCATTATCTCAGCAACATGTATCACAGGCACAGTTCAGAAAAATAGAAAACACAAATAAACGGACTGAGAGCGGCAGTACATTGTAAAGTAGTGCACCATAGGGTACAGGGTGCTAGACATGCTCCTATAAATCTGATAAAGACTAGAACGGCTATCATCATAACCATAATCCATTTTTCTGGACATTATAAGCAGGAGGCTGGAAATATAAAGCAGCTTGCTGAGCAACCAGCGCACAGAGCATATGCATAAAGGCACTAAATAACGATAGCGACTTGCAGAGAAGCATATCTCCATTACACAAATATCAATAGATGCATAAGTATAAGTCAGACAAGTAACCAGGGGTACCAGCATAAAGTTATAGACAATACTTCAGAGATACACCGCTGCCCAGGTCTATATGTTATATATCACTATACAGACAACGGAAGACCACCAACTACGCAAAGTATAAGTATATACACATAGTCTGAGTAGACAACTGCATGCAGATACCTTGATAAAAATGTTTTAAAGTAAGGAAAGTGAAAAATGAGCAGAAAATAGAAAAATCTGGATATGAAAGAGAGCAGTGAAAAAACAACATACTGTCAGCACAAATAAATGTTATAAAAAGCAACTGAGTGGCAACATTTCATTGAGACCATTCGGAGTGACAGTTTTGAGTTTGTGGATCCAAGTGCTCTCTCGCCTTTGGAGAATCAAATCTCGATCTCCCCCTCTTGTAAGTGGGGGGATGTGATCAATGCCCATGCTTAGAAGGTCCTTAGGAAGATGTCCCATTTCCAGCCAATGTCTAGCTACAGGTAAATCATGTTTACCTCCTTTAAGAGCTGCTTTTATTAAAGAACGATGTAGGGCAATCCGTTCTTTCAGCATACGGCTTGTCTTCCCGACATAAATTTTGTTGCAAGGACATTTAATGATGTATACCACGAATTTTGTATTGCAGGAGATAACGTGGTTAATTTTGTATTCCTTCTGTGTCCCCTGATGAAAGGATGAATTTCCTGTAAGCATTTGGCTGCACGTTAGGCAGCCCAGGCATTTATAACAACCTGGGGCTTTAGAAAGTAAATGGGTATTAGGGTCAATATTCTGACGCTTCTGCTGCAGCGCCTAGTGGATGCCCATGAGACGTTTGCCACATTTGTCAGAATACATATGGCCATTGTCTGTCGTGACTCCTCGCCTCTACTCACCCAGTCCTGGGCCCATCAATGGGAGCACCACTTTCAGTATCAACACCGCTGGGGACTATGCAGCTGAGACCGCCACCAACATTACAAGACCCGGACAGAAGAGAACCAGTCAGAAGACAACTGGTATCCCCTCCACATGAGGAAGAAGAAAAAGAGGAGGACATTGCTATTGACACGCCATAGCCACTGTAATTGAGCATGTTCCATGTTGTCTTGTCTTGTAATATGTTTAAAAAAGGACATGGTAGTGGTTGGAAATGATGAGTCCTTTGTTCTGTGTCTGATTATAATACACTTCTAATCCAACTACTTTACATATTCTTTGAAATTCTTTTGTGTTTTGTTGCACTTTTCTCCTGGAGGTACTTAAAAAAATTTATGTAATCTTTCGACAATTGAAGCAGCATCAAATAGTTAAATGTTTATTATTTACATTTTTTTTTTATAGTTTACTGTTTAGATATTTCAGATTTGATCATCTTTATTAATAACAAAAAATTTTTACTTTTCAGTTCACCCACAATGCAAGCGAAGATGAACTCTGGGAGAATAATTACGCACTTTAAAACATCACTATTGATTCGGATGCCGCATTATGGACTTTTATGCTGCCCCAAGCATCAACAATTTACTTTATCATCGTTATATTGATTTTATATTTATATGATTGATTAAATAAATGATTGATTATTTATGAGCACTTTCATTTTGTTGAAAATTAAAACAATGTTAATAAAGGTTATATTATTTTTATCAGTGTGCTCACTTTATTTATATTGGTAATCATTATAAAGGTGTGAATAGCATCACAAATGTAAACACTTTTATTAAGTGCAAAGCATTCTTTTAACAGTTCATAAAGTTAAGTTGAAAAAAATTGCTTAATTACAGTTCATGCAATGCAAATTTGTGAAGAAAAATAAAAACCTACATACTTTAGTGTCCAAACTTTTACCACTATGAACAATAATGTAAATTATAAACAATGCATTTATACACATCTTTTTTTTAATTTCTTTTAACATGACAACATCCATCTATCCAAGTTGTTATTCTGCAGAAACAACAATATAGTACACAATAATTTTTTTAAATGTTTATTAGTGTTGGATGTTATAGGATAAATACAACATTGGGTTATTAAGGTTTTGAACTGGAACAGTGCTCGAAGTGGGCCGGTATACGGCAGTATGCCATACCGGCACTTCTGTGAGCTGGCTCTGAGTAAGAATACAGCTGCTCATAGAAAATTCTGTGTGCGGCTGTATTTTTACTTAGCGTGGGCTTACAGAAGTGCAGGTATGCCATACCGCCGTATGGCATACCTACTTAAGGATCCGCTGGGAGCTTTGTTCCCATTAACAGACCTGCTGTGCTGTGCCGCAGCTCTGCTCAGTAGACGCAAGCGTGACCTAAGGTCACATGAGCGTCATCAGTGTTCAGAGCGCGCGCCGCGGAGGAGAGAGCCGGAAGACACAGGAAAGGTAAGTTTATTTGTGTTCTTTCAGAAAGTAGATGGGGATTTGGAATGGGGGAGTGGGAAACTGGGTATGAAAATGGCAGTAAGGCTGAATGGTCAAATAGAGAGGGCAATACTTCTCGCTAGACACAGAAGGAGGGGCAATAAGGCTCTCTGGACACAGGAGGAGCAATAAGGCTGAGCATACTGAAGGAGGGGACAATAAGGCTGGCTGCACACAAAGTTGGGGCAATAAGGCTGGCTGGACACAAGAGGGGCAATAAGGCTGGGTGGACACAAGAGGGGCAATAAGGCTGGGTGGACACTTATAGAGAGGGGGCTATCAGACTGGCTGGACACAAAGAGGGGCCATAAGACTGGGCAAACCAAAGGAAGGGACAATAAGGCTAACTGCACACAAATAAAGAGGGGGCAATAAGGCTGGCTGGGCACACAAAAGGAGGGGCAATAAGGCTGACTGGACATAGAAGGAAGGTGCAATAAGGCTAGCTGGGCACACAAAAGGAGGGGTAATAAGGTTGGATGGACAAACAGAAGGAGGGGACAATAAGGCTGACTGGACAAAAATAAAGAGGGGCAATATGGCTGACTGGACACAGGAGTATGGGCAATAAGGCTGGGTGGACACAAATAAAGAGGGGCAATATGGCTGTCCTGACTCAGGAGTAGGGGCAATAAGGCTGACTGGACAATATTCAAATTTTGTGAAATTTTGCATTTGGCGTTGTAAGCCATAATCATCAAAATTAATACAAATAAATGCTTGAAATATCTCATTTTGCATGTAATGAGTCTATATAATATATTAGTTTCACCTTTTAAGTTGAATTGAACTGAAATAAATGAACTTTTGAACGATATTATAATTTTACGAAGTTTCACCTGTATTTGAATTAAAAGGCATGCAAATAATAAAAAAAATGGCAAAAGAGTTTTGCACACTTAATATTTTTTCACTCACAAGAAAAAAAGTTGTTGATTAGATTCTGCCTGATCTGACTCCCTATATTATCCACCAATGGATCAGCAGCGGGAGTGAGGTCTAGGTCCAGATCAATGTCAAGATCTATCTCAAATGCATGTCACC
>WWET01001314.1:260467-274033 GCA_011038615.1 Limnodynastes dumerilii | reverse complement strand
GTATTTTATTTCTGTATCTTTACCCATGCAACACAAATGTCAGCACAATCACTTCCCATAAGCAGCCCTGCCGTCATATGTCTGTAATAATCTATTTAGGACCTTCTGCACTTGAATTTCAAAAATTAGACTGCAGCAACTCAGTAATAACGTATTATTGTAGAAGAGAATAATATAAAATAACTTTTTCGGATTGTTGTTTTTTTAAAAACTTCTGCCAGCGTCATTTTTCACTTTTCAATGTTCTCTGATACTTTTTAGTTATTTTTTAACCTACAGCTATTTATTTGAGTTGCAGGCTGCATAGATTTATGTGGAGTATCACATTTCTGTTGCCACTGTGCTGGGAGGTGATCAGGAGCATAGAGGAGCTGTACACTTGAAAGTTTTAATGAATTTCACCCTCACATGTCATAATACGCACCTTGATGAGGTGCGCAAAAAATTATGTAAAATAACGTGCAAATTTTAACGCATATAACGCAATTGAATTGCAAAAATTCGCACTTGCAATGCATTTAAATAGGGACAAAAAATATGCGCGATAGACCAAAAAATACACAAAAAAAACAGAATTGAATTGGGACTGAAAAATCTGCGTGAAAAAAAATATGCACATTAGCAAAATATGCGAAAAAACACGGAAAAAATTCACTTCCCGCTTAATTGAATCAGGCCCTAAGAGAGTGAAAAGATTTATGATTTCTGAATATTTCTTCTCTCCTTTTAGGTGGACATAGTGCTACATGGGAATGCTCACAATGGCATAGAAATCCTGTTTGGTTTTTTGCCATTGCACCTAAGTGCTTGGGAGACAATTAAATTTAGCAGCATGCTTCAGCAGAGCTGTAAAGACCCCAAACCTAGGCCTGGAACTGCATGGTCGGTGGGTTTAGTTGGTTCCAGGTCATCTTTTAACAGCTCATAAAGTGGCTTTATGCACCGTCTAGATAACTGGTAAGTTTTTTTATGTCACCTTCTTGGAGCATATCTAAGGCATAGCGCTGCCTATACTGTCGTGGTTGGGGGATTGTACGTGGCCAGACAGAAGCAGAGCTAGACTCTACCCCATTGTTAAGTAGGAGGGGATAAGTCGCACCGTACCCTGCACGTTTCTTTATAACACCACTCCCCCTTTTCCATCTACCCCATTGTTACCATTGGTAACTGTATTTGCATGTGTTGTTTGTACTTGCCTATCTCGCAACTTCTCCGTACAAGATGCAAACATCCACACCCATACTGTGTCAGGGGAAGGCACCAACTACATTGTTCTATATAGTGTGTAGGGGTATTTAAAAGCAGGGCACAATTCTGAGGGGCTCAATAATATAAATGTAAAGAAAACAAGGCAAAAATGTATGTGTGAATGCTGTGGAAATCTAGACTAGACTAATGAGTGACTATGTAGTGAGATGTGTGTAGTGTGTAACAAGATAAATAAAATATAAGGTTTAGCTGTAGAAAATCCTCTGTCAGAAAGCAGGTCCTCTCTTAGCAGAAAGCACAAGTCAGGAAAATGAACTCCTACTTCAGAATGGAATATACCATTCTCAGATTTTGTGAAGGGGTGACACACTTTCTTGAAGCATGTAAATGTTTCATTTTAGTAATCACACTTGATTAAAAATATTTTTTGGGGTTTGAAATGTCATTTTTAATCAATACTGTTTTTTATGAAAATAGCTTTCTCTGAAAAAAAATTACACCTATCAGAGGTGTGCATGAAAAGCTGACAGTTGCAGAAAATAACGCACATATTTTTGCAATTGAATTGGAAAAAATAGCTATTGCAATTGTTAATATGTGGAGAAAAAATAAATGCAATATTTATTATTATATGGTAAAAAAAAGGTCCAATTGAATCGTCCGATAAAAATTTGCACCTAAAATAATATGCTAATTATCATATTGCGCAAAAATAATACACTTTGCACATAATTAAATCGGTCCCATAGTGCTATATAATGTTTGTTTGGAGCGCCGGACCTGTCTTTTGTTCCTTGTAGTTTAAAAATCTATGTTGCAGCAACATTTTCACTACAAATGCAGCAACATTGTTCCACGAAATCATTCAACATAGTTGCATTTCAACAAAAAAAGAAAAATTGCTAATCGAAATATTTGTCAGTCAAGTTTCTTGAACTTACAAAACATTTACATAGTGACTATATGTACATGCATGTATAGTTTAATAAAAAAACCAACATACCTCTATAAAAACAAAAAATAGTTAGATCAGAAAAAAACACATTCAGTTACATTCAGCTTTATTTTTTTTATTTTTTTTTTTACTTTTTTTATTAGGTTCACATTGTATCATACATACAAAATAGTGCAAGGAAAACGTTCCAAATTTTAGTGCAATTGAGAAACAAAGAAAAATAAAAACCAAATAATATTGTGATATAACTCAATAACCATAGCTTTAACTTTCCCAGGTAGAAACAAATCTCTCCGTCCTCCAGTCCCTATCGAGTGTGGTCTCCAACCAAACCAACTTAAATATGTAGTGCAATTTATCTTTAAATAGGGTGAGTGGAGGTGCATTATGGTTTTGCCAAACTTGCAGTATTGACTTTCTTGCTGCTGCACCAAGGCCAGTAATAACTTTCTACCCCCTGTTACCACTCTCTGGTTAATTGTGAGAATACCTAGTATGGCCCACTGGGGAATTAATGGAAATTAGTTAACCAGTCTACTTGTTGCATATTTATAGATTAAGAGCCAAAAACTATGGGACATGCCCACAAACAATGGTATAAATCCGCTTCTGCTGAATGACGAAACACCTATTTGACAAACCTGTTTGTGGGTAGACTTAACACCTATTTGAATCGTTTAAGAGGAGTCAGATAAGTATTATGAAATACATTAAGAAATAATTCAGTGTAGATGCTTGCGAGAAGAAGTTTGCAAGATTTTACCAATGCCTTAAGTATTTTTTCCATGGTAAGGTCTAAAAATTGCAATCTCCAGTAAGCAATACCTGAAACACTGGACTCACAATCCATCACCTCTCTGAGCAAATTATAATAGTTGGACAATGCTTTGCATTTAGGTAACAGTTGCAGTAAGGCCGGGTCAAAATCACTACACCAATCTGCCTCCTGAAAGTTTTTTTTAATAACCACCTAATATAGTGCTGTACCTGTAGATATACCATGGGATATGGTTGTATCACTTCAAACTTGTTTGCAGCCTCATTATATGTCAAGATGTCATGAATAGAAGTTGCCAAGACCCTAGACATTTATTTTATTATACATCTAAACTTCCTTACTACGTAGAAAAAAAAAAAACATTCTGGATGAGAACATCCTTTATTTGCCTCCCACCCTCTATTATCTGCACATCTCCAGATGGAACAAGAACCCCCACTTGTTCACTGTCTAACTGCAGGAATCTCAGAGATAGCTTGTTGTAAAGACAGATTTTGCAGTTGACAGCAAACCTATTACATGACTAGATACACCAAGGCACGGAGTCTAAACTACTGGGAGGTTTTTGCCAGAACCCCTGATGGTGGGGATGGACTCCAGTAGCAGGTCGCAGTTCCCAGTGACCAGTCATGTATGGCTACAGAGAAAATAGATCAGAGGTTGAAATGGTCAGAGACACTGACACCACAGAGACCAGATATACTGGTGAGCAGGTGCTGAAACAGTAATAACCAGAGAGACAGAAATGCAGAGTATTAGCACAATAGTAACCAGATAACTGGAGTGCAGATGGTAATAATCAGCTCCAGAAATACAGGTTTTAAAAGCACAATATTCTAGGTAACCTGGAAGGCTTTACTTACAGAGGGTTAACACACAGGGGCTCACACACAGCAATCAGCAGAGACTCACTCACACAAGGCAGCAAACAAGGAACTGGGCAGGAGAGATCAACAGACAAGGAGGTAAACACAGGAGGAGGATGTCAGAAACAGGTTACTCGTGAATCAGAGATAGAATAAAAAAATAGCAGGTAAGAAACACATGCAGGACACAACCAGTACCCAGGCACAGGGCTGCCAGATAATTAACAGGAGGTGCAGAAAATGACATTGCAAGAAAGACCCACGCAGGAAGAAGAGGGATGCACAGCCCAGCAGGCGGGGATGGTGGCATGAGAGCACCAGATCCGAGCAGAAGTTACACGCTGCACCGAGTGGCGTGTAACAAAACCAGCACAATATCTGCCACCTTAGCAGGGGAGTAGAGGAACACACCACCAGATTTATCAAGGCACCTGAACATGGTCTTCAATAGTCCAAAGGTACGTTCTATTACACACCTAGTGGCTATGGGCCAGATCCAGACCTATGTCCGCTTGCGTTTTTACGGCAGGCGTAAGCATTAAAAATGGCCTTTTGTACTTACTGCGTTTGCACGGGGCATATGTTACGCTCAAGTTACAGTCTGAGAAACTGAGTGTATGGGCCTTGATCGTAGCAGCTTTGTATTTACGCTTGAAGGGGCGGGCCAGGCATACGATCTCCGTAATTACGAATCAAGGGCATGGTGAGGCATTTAAATCGTACAGTATGGGCGTGCTAAGCGTAGTAACTACGCAATGAGCTTACGCTCAGAAAAGTTAGGGTAGATTTTGCTGAGCGTAAGAAGGCAAAAGTAATTACGACCAAGGGGAGTGCCAAGCGGAGTGCATCGGAGGTACGCCGGCGTAAATACGCTACGCACATGAGTGTTTCATGAGCGTAGGTCTGGATCAGGCCCTATGTGCACCTCAAATGTTCAAATTTGGAATAAAGGGAAGACTGCCTCAGAATATAGGCGTCATGACAGTCAAAACACTCATGATTTTTAACTTTTCATCAGTGAACATCTTCGCATTCAGGGAGTGGTAATGGTGCCTGTTTGTGTACAAGTGTGTAGTGCATTTAGATGGTCTTTTTGCAATTTATAGCTCCCAGGACGTTAGGAAATCCAGAGACACTATAGAAGGCTACCTTTAGGTCATACTACTTTGACTCCTGGCTGAGGAAGTAGATTTATGTTTACGACAGCTGAAAAGTTACCAAAAAGTCTGCCTGTGTAAAGCCAAATACTCTTCCAGTCACAAACTGGTAAGAACCAGTGGCCGTAAAGTGGATGGCACACGTTCAATTGTGCAGACACTGCATTGGACCTTGAAATTGATGGTTCCGTTGGACCGTGATGTCGATGTTGATGGTTCCAAATCCCTCCACACCTGCTCATTAAGGCTCAGGAGATTATTGCAGTTTAACCTAAACATTTGCACAACATTTGATCAGACTGAAAGTCCAGGTCCAAACACATGACAAACACATGCATATCACGATATGACTGTGCGGAATCTGGGCAGTTGCAAACCCCGTAAAGAATGTCCCATTTCCGAAATAGGGACATCCGAAAATTCCTTTTCGGATGTCCCAAATTTCGAATACTTACCTTTTTCTACTTTTTTTAGAATGCAATCCCCTTCAGAAATACCGCCGCTGATGATATCCCTCTGCCGCCGCCGTTATCTAAGGTGAATAACTTCTCTGTGCGGGGTAGGGAGGGTTAGGAACAGGCTGCAAGGGAGGGAGGGTTAGGGTCAGGCTGCGGTAGATGGAGGGTTAGGGTCAGGCTGCAAGGAAAGGAGGGTTAGGGTAGTGAGAGGGGAGGGTTAGAGTTACAATTAGGAATAGGAGTGGGGGACTATTTTTTCTTACCATTTAGGAGCACTGAAAGCTCTGTGCTTCGTGGATCGATTGCAATGCCTCCTCAAGGCATATGCAGTCGAAATCCTAGCCAGTTCGAAACTGGCTGGGAGAGAACGACCCTATCGAAATAGGGCCGTTCTAACCGGGTAACCATATCCAAATCTGGGGCTGGTGATGTTGTTCTGCAAAATGAAGATGAAAAATGGAGATGTTGCCCATAGCAACCAATCAGATTCTAGCTGACATTCTCTAGTATGTAATAGAAAAGTGAGAGCTAGCATCTGATTGCTGTGGGCAACATACCCACTTTTCTTTTCCCGCAGCTTTGTAAATCTAGCCCTTGATGTCAAAGCTTTGTACACTATTCTCCTCAATTTCAGGGTATTGAGTGTATTGAAAAATCATTAGCACAAGATGGGAGCTTGACTAGTCAACAACAGGGGTTCTTGGTGTTACTGGCTTTTCCATTCTTTCTTACAATTATTTTCTATTTCAGGGTGCCTGCTACCTCTAGGTGATGGGGATGGCAATGGGGACCAGGTTCGCGCTGAGCTATGTGAGTCTGTATGTGGACTAGCTTGAAGTAGAGCTGGTCTGGGGAAGCAGGTTTGGTGCATCCTTGGCCTTCTATGGCCGTTACATTGATGATTTGTTAATTATTTGAGATGGGGATTACAATTTTGCACTTACTTTTTTGGATCTGACCCTTTCCTCCAATGGAGAAGAGATTATCTTTTCTAATTATAGAAAAGAGGTGGATACCAATATGTACTTGTATTGCCCACCACAATTCTTGGAAAACAAATATTCCTAAAAGGCAATATATTCATCTACTTAGCAACTGCTCTTCTAAGGAGACCTTTCTTCAACAAACCAAAGACATCACTACTAGTTTTTTAGAGAGGGGCTATCCCAACTTATTAGCCTCAGCTTTTAAGGAGGTAAAATAAATGGATTGGGTCTCTCTGTTAACAGTTTAATCAAAAAAGAAATCCACCCTAGAAAAAGAAAACTCAATTCCTTTTATTTTTAAATTTTACAAAAAATCTTACTTAGTTAAAAAATTATTAAGAAAAAACTACTCTATTCTATAGCAGGATGAAACTCTAAAATCAACCCTTCCTAAAAATCCCGCTATCATATAAAAAAAAAAGGTAAAACCCTGAAGAACAGCCTTGTTCCTAGCCACGTTAGATCTACGAAATCTTCTCTGATTTTTCAAATTGGTGGTCCACTCCCATAAAAAAAAAAAAATGGGTGCAGCAGGATACATTATATGCAAACATGTTATTAACAGAGCTAAAACAAATAATTAAAATTAAGCAATTTATACATTTGTAATCTATGTTGTCTATTTACTCCAGTGTGCCTGTGGATTAAAATATGTAGAGCGGACAACCAGGTCCCTCAAAACTCATTTTCTTGAACACCGAAAAAACATCTTGCGAAAAATGAAAAACGTATCCCACGCCATTTTGAACAGTATCATAATTGTGATCCTGCTTCACTTAAACTTATGGGTTTGGAACATATTCCTATATCATATAGGGATAAGATTTAAGACTCTATGTAGACTGCTGATTTCAGGGGGAGTCAAGTTAATTGTATTATTTTCATGCATGGATACATCTTTGTTTTTACTGCACAAAGATAGTGACCAGCTTTACTTTTGCACTGCTATTTAGACTCTTTGTTTTTGCTTACTGCACAGACAGTGACTAGCTTTATTTTTACACTGCTATTTAGACTTTGGCTGAAAAACGCTACCTCTCAACTCTAATACAACAGACAAAATTTGACTCTCCTGAAATCAACATGGCTTTGCCCAGGAGTAACTTTCCTCTTATTTTTAGTCTCTGAATCACGTTCATCATGTTTGAAAAAATTCATCATTCTGTTTGTCTTTTATGTATAATTTTCCTCTAAAGCCACTATTGCTATATCCATGAATATATTAAATATATCTGTTATGAAATCATATTTGGGTATTACCTGTCTCTCTCTGCACTATTTTTATATAATAAGCATAAGTAGTTCTAATTAATATATGTTTTTTATTTACTATATTTCTGCATTTACAAATGTTTTCAAGCACTTGTACTATAAAACATTAACTAACTGCATAATTAACAGCTGTGCTTCCCTTAGGGGTGCACATAAATAAGTCCACCTGTGTGACTCATATCAAAACCACTGATGAAGTGGCCAGAAAACTGTCAGGTTACTATAGCAGTTTTAAATTTTGAACAATGCACCCAATTCTCAGAATATATAACTTTATTAGAGAAACAGCATTCAATCTATATCCATCTGAATTTACCATATGAACTAAGCCTTATATGATTGGTAATTATTTGTGCTGCAGAGCAGACTAACAGCATCACTACTGGTGATAGCATTTATCTTGCGTGTATTTGTTGATAAGGACTATGGGCCGGATCCAGAACTACGTCCGTCTTTGCATGCGTAGTACCTACTGTTTATTGAACTACGTCCGTCTATGGAAGACGGCCGTAGTTCTGGATCCGGCCTTATGTCAGTAAACTGCCCTGTTTGTGTCTGTGTGTTCATTTGTTACTGTTCCTTTAAGAGGGCTTTCTCTGTCTGTCTCTGATTTACTCCTCTCATTATTTAAACCCTGTCCACCTGTGCTTCCCTGTGGGATATACTCAGTCTAGTGCAGTCCAGTCTAAGACTCTGTCTGTCAGCCCTGTTTTGGACTCCTGTGTTTGCAGTGTCTTTCTGGAGTTTTCTTTCCTGCCTTGCCTTGATATCTGTCCTATTTGGTAGCCATCCTAGTTCGCTGTTTAGTAATCATCCCAACGCCTAGCCTTGGTTCACTTCTGACCCTGCGCCTGCTCCCTGCGCGTTGCACGTGGATTCTGTGGTCAGCTGCATGCATGCTTTGTTTGTCATTTCCAGCTTGTCTGGTAATTTAGTGCAGTAGTAGGGACGCTTGTGGTGTATGGTTTGTGTCAGTAGATTTTCCAGAGTCTTCTGGTAACTGTGCAAGCTTCCTGTCTGCCCCACTAGCATCCAGTCCCGGTGTTGCTATTGGTTACTGCCATCCTTGCCAGAATATCATCATGGTTGTGCAGCATATATCTAGTCCTGCCTGGTATGGTGCATTCTGTACTCAGTCTCTCAGTATTTGTCACTGTGTATGCAGCCTTGTTAGTGCATAGCACTTATACCCAGTCTTGTCTGAACTCAGTCTTGCTGTTAGTGCATAGCACTTGTACCCAGTCTTGTCTGAACACAGTCTTGCTGTTAGTGCATAGCACTTGTGCCCAGTTAGTAGTCATTGCCTTATATTCCCAGCATTTATTATTTTGGCAGGTGTCTGGTGGCGCTAGCCTATTCACCTCTCGCTCTATTTCATTTCCTCTTTCACTGTAACTCCATCTGTATCCACACTCGGGATCATCCACATAACCCACGTGGTCTGTGCCCATCTGGTACAGTCCCACGTAACAGACTATGGGCAGAGTTTGAAGGATATATAACAATTTAGGGAAGGAAATCATCTTAAGAAAATTAGCTCTCCCTACATACAACAGGGGGAGGTGTTCCCAAGTCATTACATCATGAGATATTTCCCTAATTGTCTTAGCTAGATTTTTCTGAGTTTTTTGGCAATAAGATCCCCAAATAAGTATAAAAGAATCTGGAGTCCAATTAAATGGGACTTCATTCCCCCAAGTCAGATGTCTAATTCCTTATTTAAAGAAGAGTGTTGTAATTTTTTAAGTATTTATTCTAAGATCTGATATGTCCCAAATTTTTTGTATTTTATCTAGTTTCTTTACTAGTGATTGCTGTGGGTTTTTTATATATAATAATAGGTCTATTAATAAGTAGTACATGAAGGCTATCACTTGCACTTCCCTTTTACCAATAGATATTCTCTAGAATTCTGGCAATTTTTGTAACAAACAATGGATCAATTGCTAAATTAAAGAGAAGCAGCGAGAGTGGGCAGCCCTGCCTGGTTTCTCAAAACATTCTTGTTGGGTTACTACGTCTCCCGTTGATTAGAAGCATTGGTCCAGGGGACCAATGTTGTGGGAATGTTGTGTCTGATTCCAAGATATCACCAATAATGGTTTCTCGAGTATAGGTTACCAATGTATCTGAAATCAGGATATAGTCTATTTGTGAGAATTATCTATGGACACAAAAATTAAAGGTATAATCTCTCTCACCCTGATGTACCGTTCTCTATATGTCTGTTAATCTCAAGGTATGCCTAAAAAGTGATATTTGTTTTCACATGGGGAAAGCGGTTCTTGTGCCAGTGGGGATTTCTCTATATTTGGGTCTTCTACAGTAATACATTTTGGGCCAAGTGGGAATAAAAATAATTTGGGGCACATAACTAACGTATAGTGAGTATTCATTGTTTCAACATCCACAACAAAATATTGAGCTTCTGAGTCAACAATTGTGTCCTCAATTTTATAAATTAAAGTTTTGCTAAATGCTATAGCTACCCTTCTAGATTTATTGCTATAAGAGACTGACAAACAGCAGCTTATCCACAGGGTTTTGAGTACAGATTCATCAGTTTTTTTCCAATAGGTTTCTTATAAGAATATATCTGGTTTCCTTCTACATATATTAGAAAACACCTTTTTCTATTTATGGGGGTATTTAAACCACCAACATTCCAGCAAAGAATATAGAGTCACAATGGAATAGTGACAACTAATTGTGGAGTGGGTATTAACAGTGGTGATACCTTAGTAGATGAGGGTGTTCGTTTTCAGAATGAAACCAGGGGCCTGATCCAGAGCTACGACCGCAAGCGATAGTACGCCCATCGTAACCGAAAATTCGTGAAAAAAAACGCACTACGCATGTGCAGTATGACAACTTCCGGTCGACCGAAGGACATGAGCGAACAGCGAGCGTATTTTCAGCGTATTTTTCGCTCAAGGGGCGTCCGTTTTGTACGACGATAGTCTGGACGCTCGAGTTACTACACAGAGGCGGGGATAGCCATTTAAATTGTACAGTATGGGCGTGCTAAGCCCAGTACGACCAGCGTATCTGTACAAAAATTTGCACGTACGCTGGAAAATCTTAGGGTAGGGTTCAGCCGGCGTAAGCAGGTACAATCAATGGGAGTGTTATGGGCGTGAAAGTTTTTACGCCCGGGCGAACGCTTGCTACGCTCGCGGGCGATTGCGGTCGTAGGTCTGGGTCAGGCCCCAGGACACATGTCAGTGTATCAAGTTTTCAGGAGGGAAATAAATGAAATGTTTGTGATTCTTTACATGTTGGTCTCCTTGAGCTCAAAAAATGCAAGCAATGAAAATTTGTAATGCAACCTTGCAATATAACCTTCATCATTAAGACAACATTATAATTAATTGGAATGATAAATTGTACTCTGCGCTTGATATTTCTTCATCTTCTAGTTTTAACCAACCAAAATAATCAGTAGACTGACTCCATTATAATAGAGTGACGGCCTAGAAGCAAGTTTTTTTTATGAATTAATCATCTGTTAAACAATTTAGAACTTAATAAAGAAGAACAAAGACAACTTCTAAATTTAAGGAGTAAAAAAATCCAGAATTTGTGAATTTTTAATGTCCTCCAAAAAGCAAACAAATCTTAAGTTGTGTCCGTGGTAATTCTCAACATTGTCCACTTTTTCCAGGAGGGATTGGACAGAAGTATGGTCTGTTGTGTGCTATTAATAGTATGCACTTGGGGCCTGATCCTGAACTATGCCGATGCGCTGTGCTTACTAAAGCACAGCGTATCGGCGTTCACTTACCCCGACACTCCCCCTGTGCGGGTGTATGGCCCCTTCCTTACGCCGGCTGAAGTTAGGGTAGCCTTCAGCCGGCATAAGGAAGGGGCCATACGCCTGCACAGGGGGAGTGTCGGGGTAAGTGAACGCCAATACGCTGTGCTTTAATAAGCAGCGACGGCGGGCGTAGTTCAGGATCAGGCCCTTGATCCTCAACTTCATTTTGGCGTTGCTCCAACGTTTTTATATTGCCATTTTTTTCAACAAATTTGAATCAAGGCAAACATGTTAATCTTCATTTCTTTTTATTTATATGAGGCATCATTAGGTTAAAAACTTCTTTAGTCACTTCAGTAACTGATGCTGTCTGGAATCCTGATGAACCTGGTAATTGGTCAGGTCGATCTGAGTTAGGTGAAGAAGACTGCCCATTGCGGCCCTGATTCAGAACTGCGCTTCCGCTTATCATGCCCAGATCGGGAGCACGTACAGAAAAATGGGCGCAAAAGTACCCATCCAACTGTGTTCGCATCCGACCGGGCTGCGCCTGTGGAATAATAACTAAATGAGAAAAGGGTCACTTCCACTGCTGTCCGCTGGCTGGTTAACACCAGAGGTTTTTTTAACATTAACCCCTTGAACCCCTTTAACATTAACCGCCGCAACCTATGTAAATAAATAAATAAAATACGGCCCGACAGGGCATGCTGCCACAAGTAGTGCAAACATGCCCATGAATGACAAGGCATGCTTGCGCTAGTAGTTATTACTATTGGCAGCATGCCCAGCACCAAATAGCGTGACATACCGTGCCCTCTAAAAAAAAAATTGTTAAACGTCCACGTGCCCCCATATAATGTAAAATAATAAAATACTGCCAATACCCGTCCCTTTAAAACTGCCCAAACCCGTCCCTTTAAAAAAAAAAAAAAAAAAAAAAGTACATAGTACATAAAAAGTTACAAAAATAGCTGCAATCTAAAGAAATAAAATAAATGCAAGATCACTGTCCCCTTCTTTAAAAAAATTTATAGTGCCCACATAATGAAAATAATTGCCACATGTGCCCCCCAAAAATAAAAATATAAAAAATGCCCATAAGATGGCCCACAAATAAATAAAAAAATACTTACCTGCTCTGATGGGTGTCCAGTCTTGTAAGCTTTTAATCCAACGCTATTATATCTGTTATATAATGTTTTTTTGGGGGCGCCAGACCTCTCTTTTGTTACATGCTTTGAATATGTCCGCATAGGACTTGCCTATACTATAATTTTTTTTCTCCTCTTAACAGCTGTCAGAGCAGAGCATTCAGTACGTTTCTCCTGTCATTCTGTTTTTCAGATCTTAGGAATTTCATTTGTACAAGATTTGAACTTTTATTTTAAGTCCAGTTCTCTAACTAAGTAAAGCATACAGACACATGACTAAAAGATGTCCTCCACAATATAAGTAGTGGTAATAATACTGTTCCTAACACCACACAGACCCATTTATTTAGCAGGTACCCCATTTGTTGTGATCATGGAGTATATTGACAACTTCATATTGTAAGCTAAAACTGTGAATAAAATTACAGTTCAGAAGTCCTAGATATTAGGTATTATCCCAGCGTGGAGATAAATATTGATATCTTACATAATCTCAATCATAAAATAAATAATGCACTCCAAATACATAAAACACATGTAATCAATGTATGCAATGTAGAGTCTGATTTATTATGATGTTGCCTGTTGTATAAAGAGTCTATAAAGGTAATGGTGTAGATTTCTACAAAGTAATGTATAGGGTATAGTCTTCAGTAAAATCATATATAAGTAAGCCAAATAGTTATTATCGTTATGTGCTGCTGCAGTAGTCACAGTGGCATGACCTGTTTATCCCCCTGACTGTTGCTAAGCAACCATGTTGCTGTATATATAGTACAGCCACAGCTTATAGTGTAGGTGCTTGAGTGATTAATAGGTTCCCAACTGGTACCACACAGCCAGCATTCAGACCATCCAAAGCTGGGAGACTTGCTTACCTCTCCAGGTCTGATTAGCTGTACTGTGTTTAAATATCCAGCAGGGAGATCTCTCACTTGCTGGTGATATTGTATGTGCAAGCCATTTTGTTTGTC
>WWET01001314.1:240324-257138 GCA_011038615.1 Limnodynastes dumerilii | reverse complement strand
GATGTTATTAATATGCTCTATGAGTTGTCCTTGAAGTGATTAGCATTCAGCATAAATGAACACCCCTAACATCCTACACATTTTATAAAGAACACATATTTATTCAGTATACAAGGATACCTGAAGAAGTGGCTTTAGTCAATATATCACCAAGGTTTTTGCTTCTCCAGAAAATTTGTAAATTCTCACCCAAAACGCAAGCAGAAGGACCTTCCATGGCCTCGAAAAAAGTGTCTAATTTTTATCCCACTGTTGACAAAATGTCCTGATTGTGCTGACCATTTTGTTGGTAGTTTGGAGCTTGTGACGATTACGAAAAAGGGCTTTACTCTCTGTCAACGAAATCTTATTTTCCTGTGGTTTTTGTTGTGAAAATTCTTCAGGTCCACAAAAAATGTTGTATTCCATAATAACTTAAAATATATTATTGGACTACAATAAGGCTTTTTAAAGAGATTACTTTAAGCTAACATTTACAACCCTCTATAAAAGGAATAACTTCCAGGATTTCTTTTCCAGATCATGATTCTTTAAATTCTTTATTAGGGAAGCTAGTATTGTTGTATCAAAAAGGTTAACACGATCTACACTTGAAATAATTCTCTATTATGTTTAGAATTTATGATTTATTTAATAAACAAGTGTAAAATATGTTTAAAAAAAAATGTTTTTATATTTTAGCATATTTAAGCTTCAAACGCCTCCATGCATATTTTTTTAGTTATTATATAAACCAGGGGTCCTCAAACTTTTTTGAGCGAGTACCACTTACCTGTTAAGAATCAGATGAAGTACCACTTTGCAAAAATG
Organism: Limnodynastes dumerilii; assembly: GCA_011038615.1. Lineage (NCBI taxonomy): Eukaryota > Metazoa > Chordata > Amphibia > Anura > Limnodynastidae > Limnodynastes > Limnodynastes dumerilii. Next base: position 256,328 of record WWET01001314.1, on the reverse strand, counting down.
ATTACAGTTTTTGAATCCAAAACAAGTAACTTTAACTAAATATAACCGCTAGCATACCATTTGTCAGGCTCAAGATATCATTTTAAAATGAGAGAATATCCCACTTAACACCTTCAGAATGCCTTAGAAAAAGCTGCCAACTTTAACAGATCTGAACTTTTGATCCCAAGATATAAAAAATAATTAAACACGGTCCAGGAAACCAAAACTTTTACAAACGAAAAAAAAAATTTTTATTACAAAATGTAATAACAAGTCAAAAAAATAAGAACAATTATAAGAAATAACTTCCATTTGTTAAAACAGAATAATTTAATATCACCACTAATTGGCAACAAACCATATTGTTTACAAGAAAAATAAAAACATTGGAAATCTCTTAGCCCTGAGTAGAATTAGGATAAAACAGGAACATAACCCAAAGATTTCTAAAAATAACAATAAAAAAATCACAAGGATGTTTCAAATGTAAAAAGAAAATATGTCTGAATTACTTGCATATCTTAGAGGGTGTCACTTTGATTTATTCATGTGTGGTAATTTCTATGCCCCCATTAGGGAATATGTTGATTACGAAACATCATACATTATCTACATGCTGCTGTGCGTTGGTAGAACTACAAGGAAATTAGAGAACTGTTTTAGCTAAATATAAGTAGTCTAAACTATACCATGTATAAACACTTTTCTAAGTATTACAATGAAGATGCAAAAAATTTCACCGTTTGTGGAATTGAATACATAGCACTTACAAATAGAGGGGGAAACAGGTATAACATATTATGCCAACGATGGGCCTTTTGGATTTTTAAACACCAAACCCTAATTCCAGAAGGGTTAAATCATAACATTGAGTTGAAAGATACTGGGTATAAACATAAAAAAAAATAATTCTGTCCTTATTTATTTTATTTATCATTTATTTTCTTTAATGACACTATTATTTTTCATAGTAATAATTGTTATCAATACTGTTTTTTATTATTTGGTTTACATAACCTCTTCTTTTTGTTGGGAGATAGATCTATAAATAGATCTGATTTTAACTATTACATAATAAATGGCATGTATATATCCTGTACCCGTTTATCTTGCTATAAATAAAAAAAGTGAAGCTATAGTGTTATCTCTTAAGGGTATTTCCATAGTTACCAATAGAAAACAACCTATAATGAATAACATTATAAGAAACTCCTACTTAAAAGAATTAGTGCATAAGGAATTAGTAGTTCCTTGATTATTGTTACATGTTGCCGCTCTAGTCATGGCGACATGTAAGTTCTTACCTTATTTGCTTATTTGCTATTGTCCCTTCCTGCCCTATTTTAGTGCCTCTATAGGAATCAGTCCCTGCGGGTCATTGCACCATGCATGGGCCTGCACATGTTCGTTACTAGCAGCTGCTGCTAATAGTGGGTGCGCCCTTCCTGCCTCTGACTTTTATGAACTTCTGGCTGTTGTGTTACTGACAGGTTGGTGTCTCCTGAGGTAAGTTTGGCTCTCAATTTAAAAATATATATACATGACCCAACATTGGGACTCTCCTTGTTAGAGTTAGGACCACCATATGCAGAAAGGCCTTGACGGTGGCTGGTGGCTTATCACATATTTGCGCAAATATGTGTAACAGACATTTCTGTGTTTTATTTTACAGATAGAACAGTATAGTCTGTTACTGGTTTATGGCAGTGTTGCTGGGGCTATTTTTCCCTTTATTTCTGAGGTCACACAGCCAATCAGAGCCATAAGCGGCAATCTGCCTCACTGGCCAGAAGCCCCTTTATAAGTCCTGGCACTGTCACTTGCCTTCAGTTATAGTTGATGGTTAGCCCAGTCTGTTTCCTGATCCTGCCTTGTGCTATTATATTTACTACTGGGTGCCCCATCTCCTATATTATTCCTTACCTTACTCCCTGTGTCCTCCAGCCTTCTCAACCTTGTGTCTCCTCCTTTCCAAGCCAAGCCCTTTTCCTCTCCAGTGTGGTTGTTTGGGCACCCTTGTGGTATTTCCTCTGTATGAGTGTCTAAGGGCCAGATTTACTAAGCTGCGGGTTTGGAAAAGTGGAAATGTTGCCCATAGCAGCCAATCCGAGTCTAGCTGACATTCTCAAGTATGTAATAGAAGAGCTAGAATCTGATTAGTTGCTGTGGGCAACATCTCCACTTTTTCAAACCCGAAATTTAGTAAATCTGGCCCTAAGTGTGTGCCCTTGTGTATTCTGTTTGTGTCTCAGTGTTTGTCAGAGCTAGTCCCTTCTTGCTTTCTTTGACAGCTTTACTGTTTCTGGTCTCTTCACCTTGTTCATTTCTTGTTTACTTTTCTCCTCCTGTGTGCTGCCTCTAGGGGCTGCGACCAGCCTATCCCTAGCATCAGGGGCTCTGGTGAAGGCCAGGCCCTAGGTAGTCTCTGCGCCCAGGTTGCATTATCCATAACATTTATATATTACATTGGAATTAATGCGATGTCCATAATAAGATAATTCCAACACAAGATTCTGTGTTGATACAATCTTCTAATTTTAACAATTATAATAGTCTTATTTTATTAATAATAAAACAAACAAATATATATGAAGAATATTCTTAATATAACTTTGTATTTTTACACCACTCAGGGATATTTATCCTGAAAATGCTGTATGTGATTTAACTCCTGCTACAAAGAAATATAATTAATCAGTGAAAAGCTTGCACTCAGAACATAAGAAACTACAGACGTGCAGTTTCCATTTTGCTTTGAGAAAGTCTTGAGTCCAAGATGAAATGTTTCAGAGGGAACATACTATAACTGTCCAAATTGTTTGCCGACATTTACCTGCTATACTTACGGCAACCTGCACATATTGGGCCGTATTCAGAGACCCGTTTTTTTTTTATATACGCAATTATACGCACGGCCGGAGCATGGCAACACCCAACAACCCCGACACTCCCCTCTCCCGGATGTGCTGTCAGCGACTTACGAGTCCCTAGACCACTCTGTTCTTTACGTGTGTACTTACAGGCGTATATGTGCTCCGTCTGCGCAATTCTTTATAACCGCGTCTCCATGCATTCATTTAAATGCCTTCCCCCACCCACTTTTATGTAAATTTTCAAGTATGTATTTCTACGCCGCCCATCCGCACGTATGATCCCAAGTGCGATTGACATACCCATGCCTAAAGCACTTACGAGCGTGTATTCAATGTAAATTACGTAAATAAAGTTACTACGCATTCACAGTTGATCCGATCCTAAAAATACAAACGCAACTCACTGCAAAAATGGTTCTCTGAACACAGCCCATTGATTGCAGTGAATAATGGAACCAAGTTCCGGATGGCTTCCAGTAAGAATGTTACCTACTACGCACCACACACTTTTGAAATAAGCTCTTCCCATCGACTTTGTTGATTTACCATCAGGGCTATTGTTTAGTATGAATGAGATGTTATGTTCCTAAGAACATTGGTCCGGATTCAAAGTTAATTAGATTTCTTCTTAAGTACGCTGTTTTAAGAATTGAGCTACTACGCTTTCATAGTTTATTTATGCTATCTACGTTCCATTTCGGTACGTAGATTGCATAAGTGCGGTCTTTAAAGACCGCAATTATGCAATCTACATACCAAAAGCACATATACGCACGTAAGAACAGAGTGGTCTATGGACTTGTAAGTCACCAACCACACATTCGGAAGAGGGCAGTGTCTGGGTTGTTGGTATTACCTGGCTCCGGGTGTGAGTATAATTTTTAACTTTAAAAAACGGATCTCTGAATACGCCACTATAGCACATATATCAATAGCGCTGTGTTTCCCTCTATTGTTTGTCTTTTCATTTTTAAGAAGTTAGACAAGACCTTCTTTTTACAGCTGTTCTCACTAAGCGCCATTGGACTTATTATACTGGGTGACATTATAATTAGGTTTTTCAAGATATAATTTTGTTACATCCCTTTCACCATATTAATTATTATAACTCCCCTATTCAGATATTCTTTTCCACACATTACATCACTCCTTTTTGTTATATCCCTCTCCATATATTACACCCTTTTTATCTTATATACCTATCCACAAATTACACCATCCATCCCTTCTGTTATATACCTCGCCGCAGTTTACACCTTCCTCACCACATTACATATTACACATCTCCCCCTTCTGTTATCTACCTCTCCAAACAATACACCCTCCTCTGTAATATCCCTCTCCAAACATAACACCATTCCCACCTCTGTTCACCCATTACACATCACTACCTCTTGTTATATCCCTCTCCAAACATTATACTGTTCCCCCTCTGTTATATCCCTCTTCACACATTACACCTCACAACCTCTTGTTATATCCCTCTCCACACATTAAACTACACCCCATCTGCACACATTACCCCCCTTCTTGCATCTCCCTCTCCACATATAACATACTGCAATCACACATCTTTCTTTACTTCAGCAGTTGCAACATAACTCAGCCTTCTCAACTTCCTTCAGATCTGTGGCTTGTCTACCTCCTTTGCAACTAGGTATCTCAGGGGAGAACATTCAACCTCCCCGTGAATAAGGCCTAAGGAATCAAGATCGCTGTGTGGCAGAATTCCTAACTACTTGCTATATATAAGAAATGTATTATCATTTTGTAGCCTTTTCCTTTTTTTGTGCATGTCTGTAACATTATTTAAATGCTCTTTATCTTTTTATTTTAACAGGTTTATTTTAACAGTGAATATTGTATGTGTTCCAATCCGTAATTGCAGATCTGCCGCATCTAGACATCTTAGTAAGTGCTCTATTAAATACTCTGCTTGCAGCAATGGACTTCCTGACACCCATGTTCTACCTCAAGTCTTCAGACTTGTCATACTGGGCCTGATCCAGACCTAAGCTTGTGTGCGTAGCGTATTATCGCCGAACGTACCACCGATGCACGGCAATAAGTACTCGCCTTGCTCGTACCTAGTTTAGCATCCATACGCTCGGCAAACCCTACCCTAACTTTTGTGTTCATTCCTGCGGCCGTCCGTACGTTCATTGCGTATAAACGACGCTTAGCACACCCATACTGTACAATTTAAATGGCTCCCCCCGCCTACATTCCTTAACTCCAGCGTCCGTACTAACTTCATACTATAAACACGCCCTGTTGTCAGAAAAAACGCAAACAATACGGACGCCAGAATCGCCACTACGAAAAAGGTCTTTGGTACGACCGGAAGTTGTCACTATGCGCATGCGCAGTGAGTTTTTACTGCTGTTTTTACGCTTATGATCAGCGTTAGCTCGCATGCGAGCGTAGGTCTGGATCAGGCCCACTGTCACTAGAAAAATTTGTCGAACATCTGGACAGAGTGGACTGTGTTCTAATTAGGTAGCACGGATGCATACACATAATGCAAAAAGAAACTAAATACGATTCAACCACGCATAAAAAAGAGGGAAAAGTCCAGTGATATTTGTATTTGAGAGTCTTTTATATATATATAAAAGTTAATTCATAGGTAAAGGGTGTTATGACACTCCGGGTTTACCTGGTGAGTACCGGAGTGGTCAAAGAGAGAGTAGCTGTGGTACCCCGGGATTACCCGGAGGGAACCGAGGTGACCACCAAAGAGACAGGCAGAGTGAACGAGAAGGTTTCCGGGGACCGGAGACTTTACTATCCAGGGGGTCTTCACCAGTACCCCTGATGGTGGGGATGGAATTGGCAGCGGCCTGATAGCTTGGACGGTCCCCGGTGAACCAGACTCATGGAAAAGAGAGAAACACCAGGAGTGCACACCAGACAGGAGGGACGGGAGTAGTAGATAGATAGGGGGAGTAGTAGTCCGGAAGCGACCGGACTGTAACGGACAACACAGAACACTTAACGCAGCACGTGGGACAGAAGGCAGCACGTGGGACAGAAGAGCGTTCACGAGACGGTACACGACGTACTAGGGCTATCACACACTCAAGCACACAGCGGTGCCTCCGGAGAGGTAACATAAACATCCACTCGAGGTAAGGATAGGAACTGCAGGGAAGGTAAGTACAAGGTAGGGAAGAGAACCTGGGCTGGAAACACAAGAAAGCAAAGGCAGGATACAAGGCAGGTAAGTAGGTCAGGCAACGGTCAGATCACTAGGCTTGAAGCACTAGGCACACAAAGTATAGCAGGTCACAGAACTGAGAAAACACACTCTATAACCGGCGCAGGGGTGCTGTCAGAGGAAGACTAAATACTGTCTGCTAGATGGTAATTGGCCAGCAACCCCAGCATCCAACCCAGGAAGTGACAAGGCATAAGAATGGGAAGGCAGAGCACGCGGCTGAACGTTAGAGCGGCAACACGTGCAGGTATCCAAGGACGCTGTAACTAGGGAGCCTGTCGGCAGGGGAATCCCCAGACGCGCTGGAGCTAAGGTAAGCAGTTTAGACGGCAGCTGTAACAAAGGGTAACTGAAAGTAAAGTTTTAGGGCAATACTGAGAGCTTCCACAACATTTTTCAGTTTAGGTTTATTGAATTAAGGTGAAATACACTTTGAAAACATAACATGCATCATATGGAGATATTTAATACAGAACATACAGTTCTAGATATTTTGATGTTATTTATAGATGTTGAGGAATCGTAGTATCCTGACAGATGCAATACAGATTTCATACTTTATTGAGGATCAAAATTATGACAAGTCAGCTTGTTGACAGGTCAAAATATCAACAGATCAAAATGTCAACAGGTCAATATGTTGACAATCAAGGATTGTGGGGCCATTCACACTGTGACATTATTGTGAAGTTTTAAAATATTTGTTGACATACATGACATTCTGTTTCTGCAACTCAGCACAGTCAATCAGTGCCCAAAGAGTGTGGTTAACCCAGCAAAATCAAATGTCCATTGATTGCTACTCCATCCTTTCCCGTATGTTCTACAACAAAAGATGAGACTAGTTAATGATTTAGCTCAAAGACAAAACTCATGCAAAATTTACAACAGACACTTAAGATTCTTAGAGGTGAACATGCTAGTACACATGCTAGAACACAAGTTCTATTTTCTTTCTATTTCTGTCTGCCTACATTATAGCTAGCTAATGTATAGCCCACTGTAATCCTACCACTATGCTAATTTCACAGAAAATCTATCTCCCATAAATTATATTTACCTTGCATAGATAAGACCTGTGTATCTCATATTTACTATCTATCTATATATGATCATTTAAGTACAATTATTGAGAAATAAAAAAGCTTTATTATAAGGCATATAGTCTAAAGAGCTTTATTATGGGACACAAACTAATGTAATAAAACTACCTTATTTCTCCTTAATTATGCTCACATTTTCACACAAAGCAGGCTCGTATAACTTACCTCTGTGCTGTTTCTTGCTCTTACCTCTTTGGTCTCTGTTTTCTATTGCACTAACACAGAGATGCTCCCCGCTAATAAAGTTCTTTGGTGGGCTGTGGGGGGAGTAGACAAGGGAGTCAGAAAATGGTGTCTTCTCTGTTGGTTCCTGATGCGTAGGAGCAGAACTGCCCATGGAAGCAGAACTACACTTACCTACTGCATATTACAATATTTTAAATGTAAAATTAGGTATCATGGCTGATTTAAGCTGTCTTGCTCCTCTCATGTGAAGCCTGAGTACACCATGGGCTGTCAGTTGACATGTACTACACTAAGTTTCCTATTTTTATAATGGGGCATATTTTCCAGTAAAAGCTTTCATTTTCTCAAGTATTCATCCCCAAAATCATTCCCCTAAAACATTACCTTTCTAATATACTTGTCAGATTAAATTTCCTACTTTAACACAAAATCATTAAACTTTACCACCCAAACTCCAGAATGCAATAAAATTATGACATTAAGACTGGAGCCTTAATGGACATGTTTCTTAAGCAATACAAACATCCTGTTGCTAACTGCAGATTATGCATTATCATGGAGTGAGAGTGATTGAGATTGTAAGTGAGATTCACTTACAATATGGTGAAGCTGCTAATTTACATGCTTGTGTGTTCAATTACTGTGGGTATAGACCGTCGCATGCACTGGAGATGCTCCACTTATTCTTTTTAGAGTTTTAAATCCAGATGTAAATCTAAGAAGCTCACCCAATTTATGCAATCTGCTTGGGTGATTTACTGGCAGACGTTCAGCAACTGAACTTCTATTGTACGGGACTCAGTTCCCTGGTAGTTGGTGAGGATGGTACCATTTATCTACATGCCTAATCTCTGCATGGGGGATGGGAATAGGCATGCAGGTGAAGGTAAGTAGGGGGCAGAATGCAGATCCACACAAATCTGCATTTGGATGGATGCAGATCTATGTGGGGATTTTGAAGTAGGGTTCTGGACATGTTAGTGATCACAACTCTGCACAAGGGAGGGGAGTAATAGGGAAGTTCACTTCTCTCAGATATATTTACATTCTGGGACTCTGCTTAATAGAGGGAGGGAGATTTCAATGACAAAAATAATCATTATAAAGGTAGCTGTGGAACTATCATGGGTGCTGTTGCTATGAGGCAACAAGTGTGTGGATCATCAGAAAAGTTACATAAGACTTGGTATTTTTTTACATATATTTTTTCATTTATATATTTTTATCCATTAGCAATACTGATATATTTTGAATACTTTTGGATAAATTATACACTGGATACTTGCAAAGTTTCTTGTGCCTGATAAGACGCAATGGTAACGCATCATGCATATCACGGACTGACTTGGTTGCGTATCCGCTCTGGGTTCCCGGGGACGTGATAGGATTTCAGCATGGTGTTGGAAGCTAGAGAGTTGATATGTGATCAGCTCATGTGTTAGCGGACAAAGGGTTGACCTGACTGAAAGGCGGACTTGGCAGGAATGGCCTAAACAAGCTTGACTGGAGTGGACAAGGCAGGCTTGGCTGGATTGGACAAAACAAGCTTGACTGGACTGGACTAGGAATGTACATGAACTGGAACAGGATTAAACTTGACCTGGACTGAGCAAGGACTGGATTTGACCTGGACTGGACCAGGAATGGACATGAACTGGAACAGTACTTGACTTGACCTGGCCTGGACCAGAAGACATGAACTGGAACAGGAGTAACATACTGCAGATTGTTCACTACAGACTGGGATAATCAGGCTGATTACTGCTGGCTGGTTTTGCAGACTGATTGCTGCAAGCTGAGTAGCAGGCTGATAGCTGCAAGCTGAAGACTGTAGACAGAGATCTCCCAAGGAGTAAACAGGAATCAGACACCTTGAATGACTAAAATGTTATGGCACAGGACTGCCAGTGCAGCAGGTTTAAATAGAGCACTCCTGACCAGGATTGGATAGTCTGGTCATGTGTTTCCTAGAGCTGGGCTCTGATTGGCTGGAATAGGTCATGTGATTATTACAAGATGGCAGCACCCAAGTAATAGTCCTGGAAGCATGGCAATGGGCAAAAAGTGCAGCAGACAGATGACCCCCTGATGCGGTAAGTACCGCGGTTTGTGACTTTGCATTTAAAAAAAAAAACTCTACACAAATAATGGGTCTTTTACAACTGTATTCTGCATTAACCAGCAAATGCAGTTTAATTTAATCATTTTACCAGTAATCCAGTCACATGTATAGGGTATTTATAATGAGAAGTATAGTAGAATAATGCTGTTTATGCAAATAAACACTTACTTTTAATCGCCCCCAAAAAAAACATAAAAAAAATACAAATAGACATATTTGTTGGTATCACTTCAGCTCTTTGATACAATACTTCTCTCCTTCCGAAAAACGATTAGAAAACTATTGTTCTCATGTGTACCTATATGGGTTTGGAATGTCATAAAATAAAGTCAAAGGAAATAATAAAAAAATAAAAAAAAGTTATTTTTTATTATTCAAAGGGATTCTAAATTGGGTTGAAAAGATTTATTGGTAAAATATTACAAATGGAATATAATGATATTTTAAAATTGTTTTCTAAGCAATCTTATCTTCAGTCAGCCTAGTTAAATGAAAAAAAAAAGCAAAACGAGAGTAGTCTGAGCAGATCAGAACCAAAGATAGTATGTTATAAGTTGTAAATATTATTAAGAAATGAATAACTTTAGAGAAAAATTTGCCCCAGATTAAACAGAAGGATAGCAAAAATGGTGAAAAAAGCCAAGGAAAGCTTTCAAAGAGACAGTAGAGGAGTTTAACCATGCTTAAGATAAATATAAGGACATCCTAAATCTTAAATTATAATAAAAGTAAAATCTAGGTCTAGGGTCAGTAGTTTTAAGTAGACAAATGGAATGAATGGATCTGCATATCGACAAATGCTTTCTATGTATTTATGTAAAAAGTAACAAGTTGAACTTTAAGGTCAGGTTACATCAGACACTCAAAAGAGACTTATGTTGAGTTGTACGCAGTTCCTATTTGCTAAAACCTGCTGTTCCTCTAGGTGTGATAGCTGATATGCCTACAAGCTGAGGCCACAGAATACGTTAAAAGCAGACACAAAACTTTCCGCTTCTGGAACTCATCAGAGACAATTTCTTGGTGGAAATATTTTAAAACAAAGTAAAAAAACCTAACTATGCATATTTGCTGTTGCAAAGTTAAATAAGTTACTTACTAAACAGATCACAGAACCGGATCCATACATAAGCATGCATACATTCCGTACACTAGCTATTCCGCATCGGTGATGTGTGTGAACACCTCCTGCACTCTACTTGCATGTACGACCCTTCCGCATTCTGAACCCTACCTTAAACGTTCAGATTCAAAGGGGTCACATATAGAATGTAAGATCATAAAGTAAGGGCTTGGAAAAGCCCTTACAGTTCAAAAACCCACACAGTGGGTCTGCCCATCGTAAACATATTTCTGCATTGGAATGCAGCATCAGTTGACTGCATTCTGATAAGAAAATCTCTGTTCTGCTCATGCACTGAACAAACGTATAGCCATCTTATGCATGATGCATGTGTAAGTCAGCTATCATTCTCAATTCTGGATCCGGCTCACAGTTATTATATGTATGTAAATTAAAAGGTGTTACACTGACAAGAATGCAAGATCACTTATTGATTAAAGTTTTTTCAGCTGTGAAAATTAGCCTATTGAATGAAATTCCTGCAGCCAATATGGGTGCAGCTACTTCTTATTGTATGTAACTTTGTACATGAAATGTGTTTATTGACTATGGGGCAACAGCCAGTTACACCCCTGTAAAGTATGTTTGGTCAGAAGCTGTTGTGTAGCGCAGTGCAAGACTTGTCTGCTGTTAAGCAGTGCCGCCGAGATGGGGGGGAGGGGGTACTAATTACCCGGGTCCGGACCGGACCTGACGAGGGGCCCGGGAATGTGCAGTGGTGGTCATCTAACAAAAAAAAAATTTTTTTTTTTTAAATCCTTTATTTATTTATTTATTTTCTTTCTTTCTTTATGCTGTGAGTCCGGAGATTCTTTTGGGTGAGGGGGGAGGGATAGGGGGGCAGTGGTCCATTGTCAGCCCCGGGCAAAATCACCATTGGTGTCAGTGGGAGACGTCCTGACTCCTGCAGCAACGCTGGGGATGATTTACTTACACGCAGACAGGCAGCCAATCAGAGCTCAGCACAGGCAGCCAATCAGAGCTCAGACCAGGCAGAGAGGAAATCACTTTCACTTTCTGGGGATCCCAAGAGGTATAAGAGTATTAAAAGATCCCACTTTTGGACATGACAGAACAGACTTTATGAACCAATGGGATAATATTCTAAAAGACTGCTCAAACAGATTTATGGAACTTGTTATTAGAGAAAAAAACATCATTATTGCTGAATGTAAACGGGAGATCGAAGAAAAGGAACTACACCTTAAAGAATTTTCAGAACATGAACACTATAAAATTAATGTGGAGGTTCTAAATAAAAAAGTGGACCGTATCGAATCAGAAATAAGGAGAAGCAAAACTGACAAATTCAAGAGAGATAAACTGGACTATATACATGGGAGAACGAAGAACTGGAAGAAGAAGAAAATACGAAATACATATGGCAAAAGAAAATACTGCAAAAGACCTAGACCACCTTACCAACAAAGGGAGATCGAACAACCTACAACCAGTAGAATAGAGAACACACAGAACAAACAGCCTCCCAGACCTGTGGATCCCTCAGTAAGAAGGAAACAACCCATCACTACACAGAACAGATTTCGGGCACTATTACAAGAATCAGACAATGAGGATTTTTTATCCCCGGCCCCTGTCATCTATCAAACACAGAAGAAGCACCTAAAAGAAAATATAAGGATAGAATCCCCCATAAAAAGAAGATTTCAGGAAGAAGAGGAGCCAGAGGAGGGTCTCAGAAAAAACAAAAGAACTTAGCACAGTAATCAATCCAAGAGATGCAGGAATTTTCAATCTCTTAGACTACATTCTGAAGAAAAGTGATATCACACTACTAAGTAAAGGCTTCTCTTTCGCCCCCACTAACCAACCAAACAAATTTGACTTATTCATAGATCTGAACAAGTTCATCCGTAAACTTACACTGAAAAGGCATTTTTCAAGGATAGATACAACAGCTATAAGAAATTATGAAAATATACCGAACAAATCTGGATTAAAATGCCCATCAAAGTTTTACCCCTTGGAGTCTAGGAGCACCCAAATCAAAACCTTTTATGAGCTAGTGAAGAGAGACCTTTAATAACCTTGAAATCAACAAGAAAAATGAGAATCTAACTCAAAAGGAAAAAAGATCTCTTAAAACATTGAAGGAAAATGAAAACCTTGTCTTCAAACAAGCAGACAAAGGAGGAGGCCTGGTAATCTTAAATCGAACGGATTATGAATGTGAAGTACTACGCCTATTATCAGATAAAGAATCCTATAATACACTAACTAAAGATCCCACCGAGGACTTTATCAACGAACTGAGACCTATCCTCTTGAATAGCCTGAGAAAAGAAATTATAAAGAAGAGTTTCAATTTCTCTTGGTCACCAACCCCACCATCCCAACTTTTTACTGCCTACCAAAGATACACAAACGACTAGATAATCCCCCCGGACGCCCCATCGTGGCGGGCATAGGTTCACTTACGGCAAACATATCCGAATACGTGGAAATCTTCCTATATAAATATGTGATCAAACTCCCCTCATACATCAAGGACACAACAGCCGTACTACAACAACTGGATCAAGTATCATGGGAGAAGGACTGCCACTGGGTGACGATCGACGTACAGTTATTATACACATCCATACAACACCAAAAAGGTTTACAATCAGTCAAAGAATTCTTGATGGAAGATCCTACATTGGAACAGGAACACGGGGAGTTCATCGGAGAAATGATTTTATACATACTTACACACAACTATTTCAAATTTTTGGATAAGTTCTACATTCAGAGCTGCGGTACGGCGATGGGGACCCCTTTCGCTTCCAGTTTCGCGAATCTCCATATGGGAAGCTGGGAGCGGAAGTTCATCTATAGTGACCATCAATTCAAAGAACATCTACATTTCTACAGGCGCTATATAGACGACATCCTGATAATCTGGAAAGGAAGCATGGAGACCTTTGACAGATTTCTAAAGTGGATATCAACAAATGATTACAACCTCAGCTTCACACATAAGACCTCGGAGAACTCCATCGAATATCTGGATCCACTATTATCCAAAGAAGACTCACAAATTGTCACCTCCAACTACATAAAACCTGTGGACACAAACAGCTACCTGCATTTCAAAAGTGGACACCTGAGAAACTGGAAAACAAATATCCCCTACTCCCAATTCTGCAGGGTCAAAAGAAATTGTAAGAAAAAAGAAAATTGTGACCTACAATTGGAAGAATATGGGATTCAAGGAAAGAGGATACCCTGAAACACTCATAGAAGGAGCAATAATGAAAACCAAACACACAGACTACTTGAGTATAAGAATAAATCTGAGACTGAGACCCCCTTGTCCTTCATAACCAAATATAACAACTCTGAGGGACAAATCAAAAGGATACTACACAACCAGTGGAGCATTCTACAGACAGACCCGGCACTAAAGAACATGTTACCAGAGAAACCTAAAATCATATACAAAAAAGCTAGAAACCAGAAGGAGATATTAGCCCCGAGCCTCCTGAAAACTAGAAAAAGTGGATCTAACACCTGGCTCAGTAGAGGCCAAACAGGTTCACACAAATGCAGACACTGTATAGTCTGCAAGCATATCAACCAGCAAGGTAAACTAACCTTCACTAACACGGATAAAACGGAAAAATTTCAAAATTAAAGAATTTATGAACTGCTCAAGCACATCAGTAATTTATATGCTAGAATGCACCTGCGGTCTAAAATATATAGGGAAGACCAAGAGAATGGTGAAGATAAGAATATAGGAACATCTGCGGAACATCAGAAATAAAATCCTCAGTCATTCTGTATCAGAACATTTCGCAAAAGTACATAAATCTGACCCCACGCAACTCGCAGTGACTTTTATAGAACTGGTAAAATTAGGAGAGAGAGGCGGTGACCTCCCAAAACGACTTTCACAGCGTGAGATGTACTGGATTTTTAAACTAAACACCTTGAAACCTTACGGCCTGAATGAAGGCTATGAAATAGCACCATTCCTGGACTAAAAATCATCTTTTCAATATCTTCAACCCACTGTACATTAAGGGGGGTAAAAACTGTGGTTAGATGCTATATTCACATATAGGTCACTATACACCACACTACCCTCCTATGGAAATGTTTACCCCAACAGGTAATATACTGTATATCCATCCAGCATTTGCATAAGATGGTTAGAACCATGGGTACACGCTATATTTACATATAGGTTACCATACACCATACTACACTCCTTAATATTATCCCAACAGGAAATACCATATAGTTCTCCACATTCAGTCACACACTCCCCGTTACATTTGCTTTGTATAAAATCTTAATAACACTATGTATCAACTGATTTTTATGTACATTTTACCCCGCTCATCATAACTCATAGAAGCAAGATACAATGTAAACATTCTTTCCCGCACTCAATTATCTCTAATAATAATAATGAAAATAAACACATAATAACAAATGTATCTGAGTCTTTATTTATCCCCCGTTTTTAATGGTACTTTTAGACCCATATATATAGGTACAATCCAGGTTACTTTGTGGCAAGAATTTCTCTGTTATATGTTGTCCAAGTATGTACAGATCGTTACAAGTGTCAGGAGATTGCTGAGCGGTCACCTCATGCAGAACTGTCAGTCCATCTCATCCTTAAATAAGCGCCAAAGAGATGCCCGCACACATTACTTGTCCCTAAGGAAGTCTGCAAGGGTGCATCAACACCCCAGGATGAAACACGTAGGACCCGATAACACCGACATGCAGATCACCTGCTGAGACTTGCTGAACTGCTTACCTTGATCTAGGCTCAGCGAACTGTAGTGCCGTGGACCCGACGCCACTTGGAGCGAGCAACCCCCGGAGGCGGTCGTGTACCGAGACACACACAGATAAGACGCTGTTAAGAGCCCTTTTTAAATGCTGTTTTAACACTGCTTTCTGGTACGCAGTTTTTATCATTATTGTTCCTGAGTAAAGTTTATTATACTTATAAATCTATGGTCTGGTGATCTGGTTTGTTTTATCTGACTGACGGTTAAATATCATTGCAAAAACTGGTGATTAATATTGCAACGGTACGCATATTCAAGATATGATCTGTTTTCACCAAAAGTGCCAATATACTGCGCAATGATTATCTTCTTTTCTCCTTTTTTTCCTTTCTTGTTCCGTATCTCTGTCTTGTGAGTCTGTGTATTTTATATAATTTATAGCCCTTTGTCTTATATAATTGTGTGACACTGTTCTGAGCGCCCCCTCATTTTCAACTTACCTAGCAAAATATATATATATATATATATATATATATATATATATGTGTAGGAGTGTAATGTGTGGGGAGGGATATAAGAGTAGGGGGGTGTAATATGTTAAGAGGGAGATAAGAGTAGGTGGGGTGAAATATGTGAAGAGG
>WWET01001314.1:228824-239131 GCA_011038615.1 Limnodynastes dumerilii | reverse complement strand
CCTGTGTGTGTGTTCTGTGCGTGTCCTGTGTGTGCGTGTGTGTGTGTGTTCTGTGCGTGTGCGTGTGCGTGTGTGTGTGTGTGATATATACATATATTTATAAAAAGCGGCACTCATGAATTTATTCTTTATACAAATCTGAGTGCCGCTCTCTTCTGATGACGTATCATTGCTGAGTCATAGTGTGCTCTGGAGTACATCATATATATAGATAGATGTATACGCACACACACATATATACACAATTACGTGTGTGTGTGTGTGTGTATATACATATAGGGATGTAAACCTGCTAGGCATGCATTCAAGGAGGCACAGTTGACCACACCCCCTTTGACGGCTTGCCGCCGCTTCATCATGGGGGGGGGGCCCAAGAAGTTGCTGTACCGGGGCCCAGAATTTCTCTTGGCGGCCCTGCTGTTAAGCACAAGTATTAGGCAATAAGCAAAACACCTAGATGCCGAAATTACATCTAAATCGGTAGTATGTACAGTTTGTATTGTGTACCTGTCCTCCAGAAACTTGAGGCTGTACCAATGTCCTACAAAGTGGTATTACTAGGTCTATCCTCCCTCTACAATTTTTTCTCGCTCTGCAACCAAATATCTGCCTGGCCCTGTTAAATTTCTTACAACAGAGTGTTGGGGCAGGTCATCAGCCTCCTAAATGTGATAACTTTTTATAAAATAGCACATATTTAAAAACACTCAGGGCGTGAATAGGGTAAAAGGATTTGAGAAAGTTTATTATTAAGTTAAATGTTTATATTGGGTCTCTGTCTGCCATTCGGACCTTGTAGTTCCTAAGATTGATAATATAATATCCTCTATCAAATGTATAAATGTATTTGTGGTTAACAAGGATCACTGACTGTGAATACTGCTGGTCTCCTGCCATATGTACATCAATTGAAGATCCAATAAAGGAGAATCTGTATGGTGTATATATTCCTTTATATGTTTGTGATTGCCCAACCGAAGCCACTAATAAATTTCTTTGGTAATGGTGGAATGTTAGTCAGTACTGTTAAAGTTAATTGAGGTTTGATTTGAGTGTTTTCCTGATGGGATCACATTCTATATACAATTTTTTATATCTTATGCATTGATACTTATTTATTCCACGAATACCAATCTAATATACATTGTAATCCATATATGAGTTTTGAATTATGTACATATATATGAATTTGTTATAATTACATTTTACTATATTATTATATTATTATTATACTATCTTACTTAATATATGCATCTGATATTTTATTTATCATCTACTATTTATATTTATCATTATTATTTTATTTTTATATTTATTATTTACTAATTATTTATTGAGATATGATTTTCATATATGTGTGCATATTAAACACTACCATGTTCTATTACACTGCTGAAATGTCGCTTGGAACTGACTATGAATACTATTAATTATACCTTTAAACTTACTATAAAAACAGTTTTGGAATATACTGGTACTGAAACTGGGATACCATATGTTTTATGTGTTGTATAAATAAATATTAATTTTATCCTGTATGACGCACTATCCTAAATTGATTGCACACCTGAGATATCAGTATTTAAAGGGACATATTAATTCCAATCCCTTACTTGCTCTCTGATGAAACTTAATCTGGGAGAAACGCGTTACTGCTTTTATCTGATCCCAAGGTCTATTCACCCTATATCTGCAAAGTGGGCTCAAGAGTTATCTATCCTTATTGCTGACGGAGAACGAACATTAGATCATCGGTTGCCTTGAATTAAGCGGACCTATTGTCCCGGCATATCCACAAGTGTCTTTCCTTTTAACATTGTACCAGAAGCACGGACCTCATTGACATGCGGGCGGCGGCATCTCTAACCCGGCTATTGCCCTGAAAGGGAGGACTGCTTATTTCTATCAGCACAGCCTGTCTCACTGACGAGTGAGACCTGTCTCCCCCACACCACATGTTGTGAGAGCCACACTATCGGCTGGTGCCTGTCGACTGAGTCATCGTCCACAGATACCATACTACCTGGTCCCTGACGCTAAAAGTGAGTTTCTACTCCTTCATTTACCCACTCAACATTCTCCTTTGGGCTGCTAATACAGCTACATATAGCCACCGCACACTATGGCTATGTGATAAGGATCTTTATAAGAGAGAGACACTTTTCCTTGCCAGTCTCTGAGCCCAAGGACTTACTATATTTCTACATTTCACCACTGAATTATCCCACTATAGTGTCCCTTTGGACTCCCAGCTCTAATAACACATTTCAGAGTTATATATTGGGTATAGACCTTTTTGACATATTGGACCGTATCCAGAACTACGGCCGTCTTCCATGGACGGCCGTAATTCACTGAACAGTAGCTACTGCACATGCGCAGATGCTATTGTACGTAATCTGCGTATTGTTTCGATACGTAGATTGCGTATATGTGGTCTTTTAGACCGCATATACACAATCTACGTATCAAAACGATACGCAGATTACGTACAATAGCTACTGCGCATGCGCAGTAGCTACTGTTCAGTGAATTACGGCCGTCCATGGAAGACGGCCGTAGTTCTGGATACGGCCCATTGTCTATATGTTTTTTATTGTGCATTACTACAGGATTGTTGCCATTTCATGATGGTTTTATTGTATGTTATAATAAATTAAATTACTATATCTTTTACAAAACTATCTCCAAGCGCTCTTTTTCCCTTTGTAATAGATTATTAGCCTGGGGCACTGACTGCACCAAAACCCTTTCTTGAGTTAGGGGACAGCAATTGGCATTCAAATTCCAAAAAAAACATTGAATAAAGTCAGTTTTACTGACAGCTCATTCATTCATTCATTCATGTATGTGCACATTTTATACATTCAAGAAATCATTAAGAGGGATAATACGACCTAGTGCATCAGACTCATTGGAAGCATTATGCAAAAAGTATACCAGGTGTTTTAAGTAATTCATTAATTAGGTATAAATAAACCCTTATATACTAATCACATACATAAAGGAATATTTATGACAGCACTTTCCTAACATTTTAGAAAGCTTTAGCAAAATGCTACCATGCATTTCCCTTTTAACTATTTATGTAAACAGGAATTCTAGCTTTCTTAAAAGTGTTTATTTTTATTAATTTCATGGCAGCATTAAATAAAGCAAAACCATCAGCAGGTTAAACGGAGTAAATACTTGTCCAATTCTCCAGGGATCCAACTCCAATCCTACAGACCTACAATATCCAATCTATGTATACACACACACTTGTCTAATTTTACTGCTGATCTGCATCTGCTATAACCACCTGCTGAAAAGACTGCATCATCGTACACACTCTTCTAATCTTTGGATATGAAGATGCCACTCACAGACATGTTTCTGTAAGCATGAGGGGACAAAGTAGACAAAATAGTTGCACAAGTATACTTAATTATACTTAATTTTATCAGGGGTTTGTCAATCATCTCTATTGATTTTTAACCAGGTTTAAAAATTCCTTTGACTTGCCCAGGCGACTATGACTGAAAGGAGTGGTTGTGTGTGCACACTTTCAATGTTAAACATACTAGTAGGCCAGTGTTAGGTTCTTGTTTTGTTTCTTATCTATGTGTACTCAATCACTATGGGCTGCTGCTAGGCATCGGTGTCCTGAGTTAGCTTCAGTTTTGCTTTTAATTAGCTTTAGCTGCTATATAAGTGTGTTACTTATGCTAATAGATTGCCTTATGTTTAAAAGGCACTTCCTGATACTCTACCCCAGTGGTAACGTTTGTTGTTGTTTCCTGGTTCTTGAGCTCATCTGTGTCCTGTTGTCTGGATTTATGATGCATTCACATCCCCAGATCCTGGTTTAGTTTCTGGAGACAAGCAGCCACGAGCCTTGGCCTTTTTCAGGCAGCTTTCAGTTAAAAATCCTGGTTCCGATTAATGATGGCATCCAGCCTGTGTAACCGATTACCTGTCTGAATGTCATTTCCTGACTTCTGGTGGGGTATCCTCTATTACTTTTCTGAGGTGTACAGCTACTCCACATTGACATTCTTACCATCATTCAAGAAATATATACTATACTCAAGTTTCAGTAATTCCCCTAGTGCAGTGGTTCCCAAACTTTCTCAGTTCGAGGCACCCTTAGGGTCTCCATATTTTTTTTTCAAGGCACCCCTAAGACAAAAATACAATAGAATACAATAGGAAATAGAAACATTCCGAGGCACCCCGGTGAGAGTGTCGCGGCACCCCTGGGAGCCGCGGCGCACAGTTTGGGAATCACTGCCCTAGTGTGTTTAGATCTTGTGCTAAATGTATCTATTTTGCGCTGTGTCTTGTTTCCTTTCCCCCTCAAACTCACATACTGCATAACATTGGGCCAGATTTACTGATACAATTTTGCTACTTTTTCAATGCATATTTTTAGGATCGGAGTAACTGTGCATGCGTAGTAACTTTTTTCATACATGTTGCGTACGATTTAGGCACGGAAATATATTAGGCACGGATTTCTAAATCGTACTTAGTGACATATGTACGGAGGGGCGTGGTTGTCTTCCGTACGTGCAAAATTACATGAAAGTGGGTGGGAGGAGGCATTTAAATGGCCTTTTAAGGGCACAATTAGTAATGTACATGGATACCTAAACAACTTAGGCACGTGAAAATGTCCGTAGAGTTAAGGGTGCCCTATGGAGGCGTAAGTCACCAAAAAACCATCCATGCAAGGGGAGAGTCATGGTTGTTGCCTTGCAGGTAGTTATAATTGCGAATCCCTGCAGAATTATTTCACATGTATCTGTGAATCCGGTCCATTATGTTTAATCTGTAGGTTAAAGTTGAACTATGAAACTTCATACCTCAACTATAATTCTGTTTTTAGTCTTAACTTCTGTTCTCTTGCAGTTCAACCTGGTTTTGCTCAGGCTACAATTGCAACTGTTTTGCACTAACATTAACAACAAAACATTAAATATGAATTGTGAAAGCTACTAAGAATCTAAATTAGTAATGTTGAATTTTGCTCAACTTCTGTGCATTTCAGTCGGATTGTGGACACTTTTCTACATTGCACACACTCAGAGAAAAGTGTAATTCTATGTTAATAAATCGGAATGGATTTCGATCCATCCAAACTTAAGAGTAATGACACTTTCAACAGAGGTGCTGGTTTTAGTTCACAAATGGGCATTCGTTTTTATTCAATTTACAGTATACTCAAATCCCTTTCTCTGTGTGCCCATCATCTTCCAAGAATTAGTTGAAAGATGATGGGCACATCAGTTGTTGGAAATCTTTCAAGTGAGTTCGTAAGAAGCGAGTCCAACTCACTGATAACTTAATAACTTGAAAATTTTAATATAAAATTAAATATATATAATACACAACTCAGACAGAAAACACAGGCAATATGCAATGTTATGAACAACATTTTGTCATTAATTGGTTTAACAGCTGAAAGAACTTGTCATCTAGGAGAAGCTGATCTAGAGTTTAAGAGTAACAACAGAAACTCATGTTTAACTGCAGAAGTGGCAAATAGAATTAGAGTTAAAGGGTGTTTTCTTTAAAAGTCAGATAACAGTATAAATGTATAGTTATTCAGTACTTGGGTACAATGCAAAAAGACTTTGTATTTTCCTTGCATACAAAACTAAAATCAAATAATAATAATAATAATAATATGGTATTGCAACATGGTTTTTCCATGCTGTTTGATTGTGCTGTTACTTTTCAACTCTGGTCCAAACTCCAAGTTATGAAGAAGAAAAAATACACTTGTTTTGTATTTTTTAACTAATGGGAATTGGAGCCTATAACCAACGAAATAGAGCATTTCAGAGAATTTACAAACATATATAGTATATTCTAGGTTCAAACAGTGCTTTGGAAATAGTTGTATTGTATATAAAATATTTTCCTTTCATTTCTTGTAAGAAATGCAATGGTTTGCTTAACAGTGGTTAATATTTAACTAGAGTTAAATATTAACACATGCAACTCCCAAAGAAATTGATCAGCTGACTGTGTGGAGATTTAACCTACAAGGAAATAGAGCAGGCACTTAGGATAAAACTAAAGCCAATATAAATAATTTTTTTAAATAATAAAAAAAGTTAAGAATAAGCTATTATAATTTAAGGGATAAGGGGTGTGATTCCCTCAAGTATAAAAATGCAAAACTGAAGAAAAAAAACAACAGTTCCGTCGCAAGTCAAATCTAAATATTATTCCATGTTATATTTAAGTTTGACTTGCGTTGGAACCATTGTTTTTCCTTTTGTGATTTAAACAAATTCACCTTTCACCTAACATTCCTTTTATTTTGAAGTGCAGTTCAACGGCTCATTCCCATGTTCTCTAAAAGAGCAAGTCAATTGAAATTTTTATAATCATATATTTTCAGCAATGTCAATTATAGGTAGCAAAGTGATCTAATTAGATGTTATAGAATAAATATTAACAGAATTTTTATTTGATGTTTTATTTCTATTTTAATACAATTTTACCAACCCAGTTCTCTGAAACATTAAATAAAAAAAAGAACACAAAATCTACTTACAACTTCAGTGGTTTTGTAATAGGGTTCAAAATGCTCTAATCATAAACACTTTGGTCTCTTGATAATAGGCTACAGTGTTGTGTCC
The DNA here is from genome assembly GCA_011038615.1 of Limnodynastes dumerilii. Taxonomy (NCBI): domain Eukaryota; kingdom Metazoa; phylum Chordata; class Amphibia; order Anura; family Limnodynastidae; genus Limnodynastes; species Limnodynastes dumerilii. Next base: position 232,496 of record WWET01001314.1, on the reverse strand, counting down.
AGGCAGCCTAAGATGGTTGCTGTTCTCCATTTTTAGACATTCAAGGCCAAGACATGCCAATAAGGTAGCTTGGCAGGAGCAGAGGGTATGCGATACTAACATTACGCAATGCTAGTTTATACTGCGCATATGTTGAACCTAGAAATGAGATAAGTAATACCAATTAACTTGCTTAAAACATGATTATAACCTATTATGGTAGAGAGTTCCGGCTCTGTTGTTGTCGGGGTATAAAGGACTTGGCACAAGGTCAGCTCCTCGACTTCGTACAGGACTGACCTGACTGAGTGTAGTGCCAGCTGACCTTTTCCAGCTTGACAACAATCAAGATAGGGCCTCTTGGAAACCTGTTGATCATTATCAAATAAAAACTACCAGCTGAAGCTAAGTATCATATATGTATTTTTCTTAATTTTATATTAAATACTATAGTTGATCAAGAATTGTATTGTGTCCTTTAACTTTGGGCAATTACTGAACTTTAGGTTCCACCAGGAACAAATGTCACCTACTTTTAGCTTTTCTATAAAAATAAAGAAGTCAGTGAATCTCACGGACTCATACTAAAATATTTATTCACTGACAATTTAACAATCAGTAAATACTGATGCTGACATTTTTATTGAGAACATTTTCTCCTAGCAGCACTTGACACACCCATGGGTGGTGCTATTTACAGGACACATGCCTTTGGTGCATCAACTTGTGCAGCTCTCACAATCTCCCTGATTTCATTTGCAAAAGTTGTCAACCAAGGTTTAAATGCAAATGGAAATAAATCAAGAACTCAGGATTTTTTTTGTGTAATGAAAAGAATTACTTAACAGTAATGCACGGGTTCTGCAATATTCAAACAAAGCAAAAGTGCATTCCTGTCTAAATAAGCATAGTGTATATATTCCCATCTAATTCACGTGCAGCATGGGAGCAAGCACAGAAAGTCTGACACAGAGCTACCAATCCGCCTGTGTCTACTTCCTTGCACTCTGTGCTAATGGAATGGAAAGTTCCACTATATTTAAATTAGAAAATAGGTGGTTTAGTGCAGTGAGCGCAGTAGCAGGTCAGGTATACTGCACTTCCACCTAAAATTTTACACCAGCTCAGGGGTTGGTGCAAATGTAAAATAGAGAAGGTTTTCAAATATTAAATGGCCCTATTTTTATTAATAATAATAATAATAATAATAAAAAAATAATCACAAATTGTTTATTGATTACATTTAAGCACAAATTAACTTTTAAATTACATTTTAGCACATACAATAAACATTTTTTGTGTGTGGTTTTGTGTACAAAATATGTTAGAGCATTGATTTGACTATAAATAAAAAAAAAAAATAAGTTAAATTCCCAGTTGAAATATGCAAACTTGTACAGGCTGCTGCATTACACCTCACAGCTTCTGCCTATACACACACCTGTATATTTCAAACGAATGCACCTTTTCAGTAATTTGCAGTTTTGAATAGGACAGAACAGTGGAAGAAGCAGATTTGCACTTACGCTGCGGGAAAGCTCTGAATCCTATCCCAATTATATTATTCTGCTTTGTTACCTCCAAGTGGTCAACACATGTGTGGTCAGAATATCAATACATCAAATTTGAATAACTAGCTCCCCAGAATACAATGAAAGCCACATGTTGTAAAATACAATAAGCAATTTAAAATCCGGCACAGGTTGTAAAATACTAAATAACTTTTTTAACTAAATTCTGAACCATGGTGAAAACTTAATATCTCCTCTTACAGAAGGGTAACAGGTAAGGTAATAGTTTAACAAAAATGTATGCATTCTCCAATACCATACATCATAACAAAACTCTTTTTAAAAGTATGCTACCAAATCCACTATGAAACCACTGTTTCTACAATAGAGTTAAAACAAAGCTAAAACAATGACGCTGATCCAGGGCTGTGTTTAAGTTCCTTGTTACCACCTAACAATGAAATCACTCTGCATGTGTCCGCATCTGTGTGCTCTGCACTAGTGGAAAGGTTTTCCATGACATCTAAATGAGAAAGAGGACATTTTGGTGCTTCTACTAGGCTCAGTAGCAGTCTAGAATACCTGCACTCGTGAAATTTAATACAGGCGGCTTGTAAACAATTTCAGAAAGATAATATATTTGTAACACGAACATAATACTAACACGTGTCGACAATTTTGACCTGTCGACAAAACAATCTGCAAGAGTTTCAAACGTGTGCCCTATTTCACTTCATCCTATCCAGAGTTGCATCTTTCAGCAGAAACATCCAACTCTGGATTGAATGTATAAAGCTTCCTCGTTACGTTTGTGCATCAGCTTCGCAAAAACTCTGGTTCAGCTCCAATATGTGGAGATCAAAGTGTATTTATTCCAAAGGGCATTTAGAAGCTAGAAACTTCAGTTTTTATAGAATATTTTATAATATTTTAGGGTTGTGTATAGTGCAACTGGAAGGAAATGAGCTAATTCTTTCATTTCCTGCCAGGTGCATATAATTCATCTAAATATAGATTTGTAAATGAGATATTACTGAAATAGTAAATTGTTGCTTGGCAATTAGAAAGAAGGTTGTACTGGCATTATAACATCACTACAAAACTTATAGCACCAGCTTCTAATACAGAGTTTGGGTCAAGGCCTGCATTTGTAGCACAGTTTCTGCTTTCGTTATTGGTGGATTTGTCTGTTAAACCCTTATTTAAAATGTTTGATTTTTGATATCACTATACCTATGATATCTGATTTTAATCTATCTAATATACTGTATACTAATTGACATTTATTACATAAGAAATTAGATTTTACAGTGTGTAGACAGCCACAGTGTGACCTTGTTCTTTAAAATTTTTATTATTTTAAATATTACTTTTTAAGGTAAAAGATGCTAAGTCAATGCATCTCCTATCTATAATCCAGTGGATCTATGAGATTGCATCATTTAAATATGCGTCTAATTTCAAACAGACCTAAATGTCATATAAAGGCCCCTATCTCTGGACCATGATGGTCAATGACATCCAGTATAACCAATGTCAAGACCATAATCTACACTGTCAGGCCTATGTATGGTCCTTTGAACTATACAAACAGCCTGAAGACTTGTAAAGAAAAATCATAGGGATGCTAGCAGCAGATTCTTGCATAAAAATTATCTAAATAGCAAAAGAAATATAAATTCTATTACAACAAATAAATAATATAAACTTTTAGATTCAGAGATAATAGAAAATGTTGCTGTGCAGATGGAAAATATTAAGTCAAGTAAAAACAATTAAGCGCCAAAATATAAAAAAAGTTCTTAGTCAATGTTTTACTCAATGAAAGGGTTAAAGTGGATGTGCCTTTCATTTCCAATGTGAAAGCACACAGCAGAATGCAGTGAGCAACTTATGATTATCTTTCTGATGAAGCAAATATTTTCTGCCATTAGAGAAAATATTGGATAACATAGTTGTCTATATATCGAAATATTTTCAGATTCACTATTAGGAATACATTGATATAGTGATCTTCTCCCATTGGAGTTTTAATCAATATCCTTGTGATCTGCTCTGCAATTTTGTCTTCTAGATTTCCACTTTAGAGATATTCACAACAAATGTCTTGCTTGACAAAAATATTGGTTATTTTCCCATTATTAGTCATAACCATCCCCTCCCCCCCCCCCCCTTTCATGCA
>WWET01001314.1:208238-228813 GCA_011038615.1 Limnodynastes dumerilii | reverse complement strand
CCCCCCCCCCCCCCTTTCATGCACTCTGTTCTGTGGGTTTTTTTTTCTTATCTAAGCATTTATTAAAAGATTGTTTGCATAATTAGCATATCCATTAACAACCTTTCCTGCCAGTATATTAGTACAAGTCAGATTGGCAAAGACGCCTCTGTCTATAGTAATGAAAATATTGTCTTGGATTTCTAGATTCGTCATAAATTACGGATATATTTAATTTATAGGTGTATGAAATACTTAAAAACGATGATAACCATATGTGTTGTCAACCTATTGCTATAAACCTAGTATAACGGTTTTAAATTTATGGCTTACAAAATAAATTTAAATATATGCAATACAATAAAAAAAACATTAAAGTGTTAAAATATATTCTTTAATTGAATGACTGGTAAAAAAAAATCTGACATTTTAAATATAAATCAATATAACTAGGGTGGTAATATCATTAGTTAAAGGAATTTACAACATATATAATGGTGGTTCCTTATAGAGCGGCAAAAAAAAACTTTACTTACACTTTTGTTCTACAATTTTGTTAAAAGTCTAATGTATCAAATGTTGTTTCAAGTAATTGATTTGTTTCTAGCACACTAATGAGGGCACATAATAACATAAGCACCCTCTAAGTAACACTGAATAATACATACACATTGTCAGCACACATCTGTTGTATTTCTAACAGTAATTCAAACTGCCATCTGCGAGGACCCTGTGACAAGGAGGAGCCACCTACCTTTACATCCCATCAGTCATTTAAATATCTCCCCCGCGCCTGTGGCTTAAACATATCCCCGGATTGGCAGGATAGATAACTCGGGGCGTTGTTTACTGCCAATCGTAAGGTCGTTTGATTTTTTTTTTATCCTCTTTCACTCGCTCATTTGCATAACGGCCGAGCACGTGATGTAGAGGATAGAAGTGGGCGGAGCTATCGGCGTTCGGGTTTGAATGTCGGAGCAAGAGGCGCCGAGGGAGAAGGAGGGCTTGTAGGAAGGCGGCTCTGTGAAGGTGTAGCTCACGCGCTCGTTTTCGTTATCAATTGCTCGGTTGCTCAACAGAACGGAGACAATCTTCAAAGGTAAACATTTACACACTGTCGTTTAAATTGCGCTATGTCGTGATATAGCGCGCTAAATTTGCTTTCCTTCCTTTAGCCAAGATGGCGCCCGCACTGAGGAGGAGAAGAAGAAATGGTGTGCAGCGCCCCCTCCCTTTCACTTTCAATGGGCGGGGCTTCTTTTTATATTTTCACGTGATGAGCGGCCAGTTTTTACTGTTGTGTATTTGGCTCGTGCATGCGTTATCTAACATCTACAAGCGCCATTTTCTTGCAACGTTTTTCTTTGGTGTTTAACCTTGTAGGGGTGGTTATATCTTTGCATGTCCTTGAAGAGATGGGTGGAATACTACATTATTTATGTGTTTAAGAGAATTTATTTGGCATGTTTGAGTACACCACCTATTTATATATGATATCGAAGTTTGAAATTGAGAGCACTATTAGAGTAAACAAACGTTTATATTCAGTTTTGTATGCAAATTCAAAGTGATAGGACATGTTCAATGCTAACTTAAAAACTGTTCTATTTTAGATCTTAATATAAAGTCTTCCCTACAGTTTGATTTATAAATATAACGTAATTGCCCATCTAAATCTGTTTAATAAACTCAGTTTATTAGAAATTATTATTTTTTTAAATCATTGGTTTAATGTGTACTGTGCTATATACTGTATATGCATATTTATTAACGGGTTTTTATATAGCGCCATCAGATTAGCACTTAACAATTTTGTAATCATTGTATCAAGACTGGGTAGGTAAGAGGGCTCTGCTCACAAGCTTACAATCTATTGGGGATTGATACATAAGGGTAAGTGATATAGATATATATATATATACATATATATATATACATATATACATGCATACACACTATCGTACAAATGTACTAGCCAGATTGTATCTTAAAAAGTGCTCTGTGTGATCCAGTTACACAGCAGTGCCAGCAGCAAAACTTAGGGCAAAATTATTTTGCGTTAATAAATAAATCTAGATTAATGCTGCACAATTCATATGCTTATATAATCGATTCGATAAATTAGTGTTTCTTAAGCCGAATCCTCAGGGACCCGTAAGAGAGCTAGCTGGAGAACAGGTGTGTTCATTACTCTTACATTTTAAACTATCCACAGGCGGTCATCATTTTATCCCTTGGGAGGCCTGGAAGCCATGCAGTCAGGGGTCTCTGAGGACTGAGTTTGGAAAAAACTGAGGAAATAGAGCAGTCTTAAAATACACCGAAGCAGCTAGTCATCACCGTTTTCTGGTGTTTTGTCTTATGTGAATTGTGAAGAGTAGGCAATTGGCCAACTGATCTGCACATTTTATCATGCAGTATATGCGTGAGTCTAAGTTCACTCAAAACATAATTCTTATTTGCCAATTGTTCTCAGTATTTGCTTGGAAGACTGTATATCTAACAGACGCAGCAGTTCTGCTTAATTAAGTGTTTTTGAGGACCTATACTAGCCAACTATTTAATTTAATTTTTTTTCTATTTAATTCTATATCTGTCAAAATACTCTACAGAGAGTGTTGGTGTAACCCATATCATACAGTGGAAGAGTAATCTGAAAAATTATTGATTGTAGATCATTCATATTTGAGCATGAGCAGAGAAAAGTATACACTATCCATATGTCCACAAAACTGCTAGTGTAATTAGTCCTAGCTCAGTTACAGCACTCTTAGATGTTATTTGAAATTGCTAATTTTCAGCAGAATTAATTTGTAGTATTTAAGACTTTGTGCTTAATCAAATATTGCTTTTCAATGATTTATTAGCTTTCTTGCCAAAAATGTATACAAGACTGCACAGATTATAGGGAAGAGTGGGACTATTATACAATCTCCTTAGCAACTGCATTGCTTGTCTAAGAAATTGACTTCATACAGTGTATTAATAAATAATTTTTAATTTTATTATCATTATTAACATTTAAAGAGTGTCACAACGTAGTGAAGCCAAGTGGCAGGTCAGCAAACAAGTGTACAGGTGGTTGGAGGGGTAGGTGACTACACAAGGATGGAGGGCCCTGATCATAACAGCAAACACAGTGTGAGAGCTTAATTGCAGGGGGCAGGCTAGCTGGAAAGACTGCATTTTGAGGTAGGGTTTGAAGACAGTATGTGGGAAAAAGTTGGACTAAATGAAGGAGATTATTTTGGTAGAGGTGAAGCATGGGAGAAATCTTGGTTGTGAGACGAGATAAGTTGGGAGGAAAGACTGGTGATTACCTGGTCAGAGAGGTCGGGAGGGAGTGTATAGTGGTGGAGGAGTTGACCTTAAGCGATTGTTATGAATTTTAATAGAGCTTTTAATTGGACAGGAAGTCTGTGCCAGGCTTGACAGAGAGGGGAGGCTAAAGTAGAGCAGCGTGATAGGTTGTTGAGCCGCCCTAGAGGCAATATTGAGGATGGATTTGAAAGGGACAAGACTGCAGAGGGGAGGGCTAATGTGGAGGAGTGGTAGTCAAGGTGGATATGACAAGTGGATGAGGTTTTTGGTAGCATCAGTGGATAGGAATCTTCTTATGTGACAATATTGCGTAGTTAAATGCGGCAAGTATGCAGGAAAGTTAGGTGGTGAAGGAAAGGGAGATGTCAAGGATGACACCCAGGCATCAAGCCTAAGCAGTGGGGAAGAGGGATGTATCTTCAGTGGTGATAGAGATTGTGGGGTGAGGGAAAATTATCTTTGTATTTCCATGTCCAGCTTGAGAAGAGATGGTGGACAGGCAGTCGGATTTATCTTAGACAGGAGAGTGGTATTGAGATCAGGGGAGGAGAGGTTACCTTGGTTCTATTTATGTTGACAAAACTAACAATATTCATTTGAAATGTCCTTTGTACCCCACGTATAATCACTTTCTAAATACTGTTATATACACCTAATAAACATTTCCAGAATACGAAAATATCTCACTAAAACTCATTCATGCATTTATCATCTCCCACATTGATTACTGCAACGTTCTCCTCTTTGGACTCCAATAATACAAAATTACCACTCTACAGTCTATATTGCATGCAGCAGCAAGACTGATTTTCCTTGCAACCATTCATATGTCTACACTGGTTGCCTGTTTACTACAAAATCAAATACAAAATCCTCTTACTAACTTATAAAGCCATAAACAACACCGCACCTGCATACATATCCTCACTTGTCTCAAGATTTATCCCATCTGTCTCAGATGACAAGATCTACAACTGTCTTCTGCACTTCATAAATGCTCTGATTCTCGGTTACAGGACTCACTTTGGAATAACCTTCCTCGCTCGTTAAGAGTATCCTCTACTCCTAACTTTCATGTGCCCTCTTAAAACTCACCTCTTCAGACAATCAAATTCTTTAACCTACTTAAGCTTTATTTACCATATTAACCACCTTGCCTTTCTATTACACTATTAACACAAACCCGCACACTTTTTTTTTATGTGCACTAGAGGTCTCTGCTCTGTTTTTTTTTTTTTTTTTTTTTTATTCTAAATCTCTGTTACTAACACTGCTGTGTGACTTGATCATACGGAGCACTTTTACCATGCAAAGTGGCATGTATTAATAGGTTTTTATATGGCGCTATCAGATTATGTAGAGCTTTACAGAGAATACTTCACATTCACATCAGTTCCTGCTTCATAAGCTACATACTAAGGTCTCTAACACATACATACATACATACATACATACATACATACATATATACACACACAGACATTAGGGTTAATTTATTTAGCAGCCAGTTAACTTACCAGCATGTTTTTGGAGTGTGCAGATATACTCACACAGACATGGGGAGAACATACAAATTCCGCACAGGCAAGGCCTAGTCTGGGAATTGAACTTATGTCTTGAGCGCCGTGAGACACAAGTACTACTCACTGAGCCACCATGCTGCACTTAACCTTATGTATCAAATCCACTGTCTATAGAGTGTAAGCTTGTGAGCAGAGCCCTCTTACCCACCCAGTCTGTTTGTAACTACTACTACAGTCTTGTTTATACTAATTGTTAAAATTGTAAAGCACTATGTAATCTGTTGGCGCTTTATAAAAACCTATTAATAAATAATAATCAGCATAGAATTGGTAGTTGACTTTTCTGAGGGCAGTCTGAGTTATTCAATGTCAAATAAACACACAGTTTCAACCTGACTGTTTCAGATTGTAATGGAATTTGGTGTAATAAATGCTTCCATGGGTATAAAGAAAACTCCCAAATCTTAGGCTGATATGTACACTGGTTGTGAATTATATGCCATTGAAAATGCCATTTTTTTAATGCAAAATATGCTTTTTAACAGTTGTTTAAATTGGATTTGCATCTCACCTAACCGAGCTAGAGAGTCATATAATGTCTAAATTTAAACCTCTATCCATGGGCATCATATGATCTATAACTTGTCAGTGTGTTTATTAAAGATGAAAAAAAAAAATGTAAAATCAACTTAATTTGCGCCCAAAAATTTTTTTTACATCTCAAAAATTGTTCAATCTGTTGCTAATAAATCTCTGGAGTTTTATTTTTGGATCAAGATGGGATCACTTGCTACACAAGGTTTTATTTTTGAGTGATTATTGATTCAGTATCTTCTCTAGTTTCAGTCAGGGATGACCTCTGCTTCACCCCGGTATTCATGACAACCTAGTAAAGTACAGACCTAGATAGTTCTCATTTTCATTATTTTATCAAATAGTTTAAAGTGAAACCTCTTGTAGCAGATGATCCCAAAATAAGACTATAGGGATTTATTAACAAGTGTGAACAATTTTTGAGAATTTAAAAAAAATACAAAAAATAGGCTTTTTGAGAAAATCAACGTTTTGCTAATTTTTTTGTTTAAAAATGGCACCTTAGGGACATATACCTTCAAAACCAGTGTACATATCAACCTTACATGGGGGGGGGTTTACACCCAATGACATCATCTATTATACTGAATTTAATTGAAATGAAATTAAGGAATGTAAGGTAGAATTTTGTAAAAAATTGTGTTTATTTGATGTAGGATGACTTGTCTCAGTAATATCGAGAGGGCAGAAACCAGATTGGAAGGGTTCAGAAGGGTGTTGTCATTGAGGTAGCTGATGGTAATAGATCAACTACACTAACAGTTTAGAGGCAAATCTGAGGGACATAGGATGGTAGCTGGAGAGAGAGGTTGTAGTCAAAATTAAGTTTTTAAGAGTTAGAGAGTTTGAAGGAGGAAGGAAAGTTGAGAGGGACATGTTGAAATGGTTGGCTGGATTGGTGCAGGCAGTGGGGGGGAGAGGTTTAAGGAAATGGAGGGAATAGGATCAAGGGGGAAAGTGGAAAGCATGGTAGAAGCGAGTGTAACAAAATACTGTTGGAGTTAAGGGAGCATGAGGGACAGTGAGGTGAGGGGGAAGGGTAATGGAGTTGTGCCTGATAGAGGCAAGTGTGGATTCGATGTAGGAGAGTGAGATAGAGAGAGGGATTGCAGGTGGAGAGGAGGGAGGTAAAGGTGGCAAAAAAGGCAACTGGTTTTATTGGCAGAGGATGTGACTTAATAAACATTTGTTGGGCAAGGATGAGGGCAGAGGTGTAGGAGGATAGGATGAATTTGAAGTGGAGGAAAACGTCAAGGGAACATGAATTCCTCCAGAGGTAATGCGAGGAGAGCATGAAAAGAGAATGTAAAAAAAAAACCCGCAAAAACTTGGACAGCGATCCCTACTTGTGAGCTTACAGTCTTGATAAATAGAGTTTAACACATCAGGGGGATGAGCTCCGTATTGCAAATTGTCAGGCTGCAAGGTTTAAATGTTGAGTGGGCTGTATGGTCTATTAAAACTACAATGTTAAGTTGGCTACACACTATGATGTGCCTGGCTCCCGACATAAAGTATTGATAGTGGCCACACATTTCCAGATACTTGGTATGTCTATTAAATAACAAGACTGATTAAATAACTCACTTTTATTTATTGGTAATACAAATGTAATGCTTGTCCCCTTAATATACTTCCCATTTGCACTAATACATTGCTGTAGTCTTGTTTTACACTGGTCGAAGGCATGGAGCAAATCAGTTTCTGTCAGTTGTTTCAACAAATCTGCCGTTTTTTTTTAACTGACTCAAAATGTGTCCCTTTAAGCACTGATTTAAATTTTGGGAAAAGATAAGTCACATGGTGCTAAATATGGAGGATGTTCAAGTGTAGTAATGTGATTGTTGGTCAGAAAGTGCTGTGTGAGCAGGTGCATTTTCCTGGTGAAGAATGAAACCATTTTTCCACAGTTGCGGCTGTTTCTTTCTGTCTCTTTCTTTCAGCTTTTTCAAAACTTTCTCATAATAATGCTGGTTAACTGTTGTGTCTTCTGGAACCCATTCTGCCACACGTTCAAGGTCACTACGTATGCAGTTATAACTGGTTCTGACTACTTTGTTTACTAGGTGGAATCGCAGTCTCGTTATTTTATAGACATACCTCGTAATCTGTTCAATCTCCTTGGTACACTAATCTGATCAGCATAGTTGCAGTTAGATTGTTCAGATCATTATAGGACTGTTTTTTTGTTTTGTTTTTTAAATGTACTTTCTAACTTTAGTTTTGTAACTGATGGCTATTTGGGTATGAAAAAAAAAGAAAGGTTGAAGGTTCGGCAGTATATGCAGCTCTGAAGAAGTCCCATAACTTGGAATGGGAGAATGTGGAAAAAAGTTGTGTTGTGGTTTTTATTTATATTTTTATTCATTACATTGTACACATAGCATGTTTCAATACATTAGGAAATTAGCAGTTTACAAATGTATATTTGTCAATTTGTAACAGACATATTCATGTTACAGAACATGTAACTCACATTAAAGTTAGGCCTTTATATACAAAATAGAAAAATAGATTCGCCATTTTACTTTAATATAATTAATTTGTAACAAACTCTTAAGCATAACCTGAGGACTTGCATATTTCCAAGCATGACCTTCAGTTTAATCAGATTGGTGGATCCTTCGAGATCATTCAGTTCATAAACCAAGTAGTATTTTGAAGAGTTTTAGGTATTCTTAGCTTTTAAGATAAATTAGGATATGTACTGTTTGTGGGTACAGGTTTGTTCGCTTGGTGTAATAGTTGAATTGTTTTATATATTTGATTTAGCAAAATACAGACAATGGGAAGACTGACAGTGACACTAGATGAGTTAATTACTCTCTGTATTATAGACTTAATAGTGAAATCTTACATTGAGGAAGTCCAGTAAGGAGTGTGTCCCCATAATCTATGAGATGTGTACATAAAAGTTTTGTGAAATGTGTATATCCTGGTTAAGTTTGCTTGATGTATTTAGCAGTATTTGAATACAGATTGTGTTCCTCAAAGGGCTGATCTACTTTAAGCATAACATCTTAAAAAGCCTGAAGGGTAGGGTTTATTGTAGTGTCGGCAATAGAAATACCAGATAGATCAGTTGAGTACATTGTTTTAGCAGGTGAAAAGATTTGTTTCATTCATAAAAGGCTGAGATTGAGGTGGCAAGTTCACATTAAAGATTAAATGGCAAAAATGCATTAGTTTAGGGTGATCAGTCTCAGAAATCAGGTGTGTATCCTCTAAATGATACTGAAATCGAAGTGAGGGACTGGTTCTAGAATTGAATCTATAAATTATTCAACTTTTGTACTGTAAGGGCTGGGATAAACCCTTACTGATATTCCTTATTTCTGCTCTGTGTAAACACAGAGAAATATTGAGACAGGGTCATATACTCATAAGTGGTTTTTATGTTTGGCGTTTCTTTAGTGTTCCAAGACTTAAATCAAAGTAGCTGTGGCCATTTGATCAAAGTGGTCAACAGTGTTTGGGTAACATGAGCTATTGGAAAATCATGTGAGGAATAATTAGAAACTGGGAAAAAACTTTTGTGTAGAGTTGTTTATTAACAGATTTAAGGTTTTAATGGACATGAGAAATAATAATCAATATTCTGGGAGTGTCCAAAAGAGCAAGTCATAAAGAAAAGTAGATTATTAATTGGGGGATGTTTAAATCCCCTAAAATAACTGTGGGGAATTAAGAATTTAGGAAATACTAAGGTCATGAATAATGATTAACTTGTTGCAAACAGTGGACTAGATTCAGTACGTACAGAAATCTGTAATTAAGCGCAGAGGAGGGGAGTGCATGCCCCTGGTATTACCTTCTGTCTTTTACAGAGTGTCCAAAACCCTACCGTAACTTAACCGCACAAATTTGCTTCTCTCCACCCAAGGCACTTAATTAGCATGCATAACCCACCTGAGTGGCTGGCTTTAGGCATTTGGATATTGAGTGCCAACCCATTTCACAGCAGTTCTAACGTACGGAACTTAAGACACGTAAGATCTTGCGCAAATGACGTTTAAGTCCCCTTACAACTCTGATTCTGAATCAGGGCCAGTTTGAGCAATTATCCCAGAGAGCAGATTTAAGAGCTATTGTGACTAGTGAGACAAATCTGATGACGCTACAAGAAACATATTAATTAATGTGAATGAGTTTTGCTGGATTTTTATAGTGATCGGAATTACAAGAATATTCAAATGTGCTAAACATTGAAAGCTGTTAGAATGTGGCATGAGTCTTTTATGACATTGTCTAAATAGAGAATATTTTGGGCCCAATCCAGAGACTTATTGCACTGCGATTTTTCAGTATACATGCACATAACAAACATGCAAAAGTGCCACATTCATTACTGCTACTGTAACTGCGGTGACTTGCATTCTAATCCGTGTCATGGGAGAGAAAGGCATGTAGTCAGTGTAAAGTAAGGGGCGTGCTCAACTGGTTACACCCGATCCAGATCTGGACACAGCTAAGAAAAAGCCTTGTTCACGTGAAAACATTTGCACCAGCAACAGGTCATGTCCAGGTGAAAAACGCCTAACCAAATATTTCTATCACTGACACTGTAAACTCAATTCTACAGTTAGCAAATAACTGCTGGTATATTATGTTGTTGAATTATATTTAATACACACAGTTCCTTCCACCCCCCCACAATTTTTTTTTTTTAAATACATTTTTTAAATGATTAATTTCTATTATTCTAATGTGTTTGCATTGCTAGTGAATTTCTCACTATGTAATAACATTTATTAACATTATACTTTACAGTGTAACTACCCTGCACTTGCACAGTGTACAGTATATATGTAAGCTGAATTGAGCTTTTCAGTGCCTCAGTGTCAAAGTTGTAGATTCTGCAAAACATAGTTAAAAAAAAGTTTGCGAGGTTTTAAAAACATAAAGCAGGATGTGTCCAGACAGGGTGTGGTTTGCCTGTAAGAATTACTTTTTAGCCATTTTGTAACTGCAACTCCGTCCAGTCCAGGAAGTCCAATGGAGAAACGAGGAATTTATAGAAGCAGGTTGTGAGCTGTCCTGTAGATATGTGTTCAGGTACAATGTTCCACACTTTAATGAATTAGATATTAAGCTGAAATACACTTGTAAGTAAATATGCTGGCTCATTATACATAGCTTATAGACATTTGGGTCAAGGTCATGTGGTTAGTTGCTAGATTTATCCTTCACTAGTCAAACAACTTAGAGTGGAATACAAATTCTTAAACAGACATGACCATTAGCTAGGCAGAGTGCAATGCTGAATTTACTAAAATTATACATAGAAGGTTACCATTACCATTCATACTATCATTTATATAATAAAATTCAAACCTAATTGACAATTTGTGTGAAATTTTTAAGAGGACTGTTTCGGCTTTGTATCCTAGAGTAGAAGGAGGAGGATGGATGGGCAACAGAAATGCCAATATATTCTGTATTATTAGTAAATTGATCATTTTATTAAATTTATAATGGATGTGATAAAGTCTATGGACTAGATCTAAGGCCAGATTTACTAAGCTGTAGGTTTGGAAAAATGAAGATGTTGCCAAGAGCAACCAATCAGATTCTAGCTCTTGCTCTCCTATGACATACTAGAGAATGTCAGCTGAAATATTATTGGTTGCTATGGGCAGCATCTCCATTTTTCCAAACCCACAACTTAGTAAATCTGGCCCCTAGACTTGTACAAAAGGAGTGGAAACCACCAGCATTAAATGAAAGCACATGTACCGCATCCCCAGCATGAATCTGGGAGAGAGGTGGTATGTGAACGGCTTGTGCGCTAATAGGGAGTGGGCATTAAGCTAATAGTAGCATAACTCGTAGCACAGTACATTTAGAAGTCTAGCTCTCACTCTACTTCCACATGAAAAACAGGCTTTGCAGCTTTCAGACCATCATCAGTGCTGCAATTTCCATTAACCACACCACTCACTTTGTTAGATGGATGCATTAGTTTCTGTGAACTTCTAGGGCCGGATTTATGAAGCTGCAGGTTTGGAAAAGTGGAAATGTTGCCCATAACAACCAATCATATTTTAGCTGACATTCTCTTGTATGTAATGGGAAAGTGAGAGCTAGAATGTGATTGGTTGCTATAGGCAACATCTCTACTTTTTCAAACCCGCAGCTTAGTAAATTTGACCGCTAGACTGTAAACAACAATAACTTAGAAATACTGATGTAACTGACAAATCTCTAGTTTTAAAATCACTCCCTGTCATTCCCTATCACATAAGTTTTATTTATTTTTATATATTTTGTAAGTTCTTAACAAGCATATCAATAAAGTTTCAACCTTTTATATAAATGTGCAATTTTTGCTTTCGTGGTTACTAAAGGGGATGGGTGCACAAAAATGGATCCTGATGTTCTCTCTTTGATTAAAGTGTGCTAACTAATTAGAACTGTTTAAAGGATGGATGTTAAAATCAATAATTTACAAAATAAGAGGTTGAGTAGGTTTTTGAGTATAAAGAAATTAAATATTACTTAATGTAAAGGTGGCTATTAAATTCTTCTGTTCATAAAGACTTGAAACAGAATGTTTAGCTTTATCTGTGCTCATGATCTTATAACACTATATAAGGTATAGGTATAAAGATTTAGTTACTGTTAAATGTGCTTGTGTCTATTATAGCAGTTCTCCTCAACCAGTGTGCCATGGCACACCAGTGTGCCACGGTGCAATGCCTTCAACAGAAGAAAAAGCACTGGAAGACCTTGCCTTAAGGAAATAAGGGGATACTGGGGAGGCTGCAGACACATGAATGGGAACTACTAGGGAGGCTGGAGGCACATTAATGGAGACTACTGGAGAGGCTACAGACACATGATGGGGGCTACTGGGGAGGCTGCAGATGCATGATGAACATAGTTATATTAGTTATAAGAAAAAAGTTATTAGCTGTGATTTTAAATTCTATCAAATAAAAAATAACAATTAAATGTAATATCTGTGTATGCACTTTGTAATTCCTGCTATTTTGCTTTTGGTGTCCCGTGGAATTCTGGGAAGGGCTTGGGTGTGCCAAGGGTGGAAAAAGGTTGAGGAACACTGTATTCTAGAACAGCAGCAACATTATCAGGCGCCACTCATTGCACACTGCATTTCTCTGCAGCCAAGGGCGGAGCAGCACAACTGGAACCAGAAGACACAACAAAAAACATAAGTTAATAGAAATCAAGAAAATCATCTGCTGATCTATTCAGTTTGTCTCACACACCTTTATGGAGCAACTTCTTTATTCCTCAGGTATTCAAGTCACTTCAGGAAGCAGAGGCAGAATAGTTGTTGCCCATGTATGGCAGCTATGGTTGCCAAGGGGGCAGCTAAGCACTGGAGGAGTAAGGATGACATACCGGTATATGCTGAATTTATCATCTGTAATAAACTGGAGGGTAATAAGATTTGTTTTCTAGAATAGGTTAATATCTTAATAGGTATGCGGCAGAAAGAAGTAGCTAGTTGTGTGTCTTCAGAAGAAAAATATTGGGGAAAAAGCAGGTGTAATAGAGTAGCTCCAGAAAAAGAGGAGCTAGCATTGATTTTATGTTAGTAACATATGTTGTATGGTCATTTGAGTAGGAAATGTAGACTCCCATGTAAATGTTTTGCTGCTGTGAAATTAATGCCCGATTTTAAAATGGTTGTGCGCACCCATCATTGTGACAAATGTTGGCCCACAGAGTACAATCACATTAATTATTTCGGTGTCTTAAATGTTTGAGCTTAATTTATTACATGCCTTTGTCAATAATTGATCATTAACTGGAGTCCAACACACATGCTTGGCACAATTTAGTCATCAGTCCATTTAATTACCTGTATGCTATTGGTAATGTTATTGCCTGCAATGCACCTGAATCTCTTCATGTGAGAACCTGCAGCAATTGAAATAAATTATCTCATATTATGACATCATCATGTCAGTCACACTGTTACTGTCACATTATGTCATGTGTGTCATCATATCATATAAAATCACATTGACATCTTGGTCTATATTGTCTGAACTCGGCTAATACAGTAGGCTCCATTTCACGGTTCGGATAAAAAAAACACCCCAATTTTCTTTAGTTTAAACAGTCTTTGTTTTGTTTAAACCAGTTTTTCTTTAATAATGTCTTAATTAAAAGAAATATAATCCCGCTTATTATATATTGTGAAACATTGCTATGTATTAGAAAAGTTGATTAACCATGTTTTAATTCTGTCTTACATTAATAGTCCAAAGTTATTAGGCTTTGATATGAATTATTTTTACATCTTTCACTAAAACAATTTTTTATCTTACTGCTTATTCCTATTACATTACATCTGAATATGTGTAGAGAGACTAAGCATATTAAAACATACAAAGCACACTCAGAGATGAAATTAAAAATGAGAATAAATTTATGTTAAGCATCAGTCTTACTGATTAAATTAAATAAAACTAAATATTGATACAAAATATAAAATGCTAAAGCATTTTTCAGAGAAACAAACACACAAAAAAGGAGTTTGGCATTAGCACTGGATATTCCACTGCCATTAATCATTTTGAATAAAAATACTAGTTTAGAGGCTTCCCTTCAGTTCCCAGTCTGTTTTGAATCTTCTATGAACTAAACAAAGACAAAATTCTTTCTACTATAGATGAAGATGCTTGAGCACTCAGAAGTTGTTCAATAACAGGGAATACATTAGGATGAATTTTTTCAATTGCACTTTTCTGGCTCTTCCACCATTCATAGGATGACTTTTATATAGTGTTTTGTTTGTAAGAAGCATAATAAGGTGTTTTTTTGTAAATAAATGTATAACTAATAGCAAATCCAGTGAAATGGTCCAAGTTTGCACCTGTTCAAGTTTTTTGTTTGCTTTGTTTTCCATTTGCTGCTATAGAAAATATTGTTTGTGCATATAGTAAAAATTGTGGACTCGATGCAGATAAACTAAGCCCTTACTGTAAAATTAGCATACCTCCCATTTCCACCATGTGTACACGCTGTACGCATCCTGCCCCATCATAAAGACTTTCTGAAGATCCAGATTCATTCTGGGTGTCTTGTGTGTGAAATCATCCACATTTCTTAAATCTGAATCTGGTCCTGTCTTAATTAAAATGCATCTATAAAATATCTCCTATGAAACTAAACTTGCCCAAACATCCCCTAAGTTGTGCCACATGGCTTTGCCAAGTATTAATACTTGAAGTAAATATTCCTGACAAAATGGTTTATAATTCCTGATATTTTTGTGGCTCATTGTTACAAGAACTATTAAATTTCATGCCACTTGGCCCATCCAATTTTTTGGAAAGCCATGCTTAAGACTATTTGATCCTAGTGTTTTGCCTCTTAGCCATACTGACCTTAGATTTAGTTTAAGATTTAGGATGTCCTTATTTTATATAGCTCTATTGTGGCTAGCCTCTACAACTTCAGATGGGGGGCAATACCATTAATCCGCAAAGTCCACATTCAATGACATTCAGCAAATACACTCTCAGTGAAGTAGTTTTTTCCCCCCACTCATTTCCTCTAAACCTAGCATTTTCCAATTTATGTGCCTGCCTTTGGGTTCCTATACACCTCTTGCTTTGAAAAAATGCCACACTGAGCCACGTTTAACCCCCTTTATATATTTGAAGGCAGTCCCTTCTCTGCTCCAAGCTTATACATGGTTTTGTTCCTTTGTGTGTTTTCTTATGCATAGTTTCCTGTATGTTTTCTTATGCATAGTTTCCTTTTTTTGCACAGTCTGTAATGTATTCATGTCCTTACCACTGCCCTGTGAAGGGATATTACTATTTTCTGACCCTATTGTCTACTTTTAGTTCGAGAGTTCTATTAAGACCTACTTCTTAGTGAAAGTACTTGCAATTATTTCCTTTGTATCAATCATGGTGATATTTATGTGTGATCAACACCCCCCTTGATCTTTAATCCCTAGCCCGGCTGAAACTACAGGGGCAGCCAGCATTGTGCATTTGTCCCAGTTGTTTCAGCAGACTTTTTTTTTTCTTTTACTGTGTTTGCTGCTGCCTATGTAAACCATATTGGTTTACTTTTTCTGGGGGTTTTCCTAACATTTTTAATACAAAGGTCCCTCTCAACCTCTTACTGCGCCCAATCCTGATCTTCCAAGCTTGCCACCTCGCATTTTGCCTTGCGTTCTGTGCTTGCTTCAATTTACCCTACCCTGTATGTCTGTACTGTATTTTGTTATATTTTGTACGGCGCTGCGGACACCTTGTGGTGCCTTATAAATAAACAATGATAATAATGAATTTAAAAGTTTCTCCACTTTACCAAAGAATCTTTTTGTTTATTACAACTTATTTTATAATTTCTTATACATAATGTTTTTAAACCCTGTGGCATTTGTTTTCCACTTAGGCTGTAAATTAGTTTATAACAGTATGTTTAAGTGTCTTGTGTGTTTGCTATCTAGCAGTCTGGTAAATAATATCCATTTTTTTTTAGATCCGTAATATATACCTTTACTATCTGATAACAGCACAACCTCATCACCCCACATTTATACAATTTGCAAGATTTAATATTACCCAGTTTTATTTTATATTTTTTGTTTAAATATAAATGAAGAGCTGCAAATAAATGAATATAACATTTAATTTATGTTCAACATCCTTTTAAGAATTGTTATGTACTGTATTTTGGAATACTTTTAAAAAAGCTCAAATTTTATTACAATTTTCTCCTCTACTTCCTAAAAAGTGTGCTTGACAATTTTTTGTTATTCCAGTTATGGTGTTAACATAGCTTATGCTTCCATCCTATTTGCCAAACATTGAAATATTTATTTTTTAAATCAGTGCTGTACCATATTTCCTAACTTATTGTAACTGCAGTCATGTATATCTGCTATACTTAGAAATTTGTATTAATTTGCTTTCTTAAACATAGTTTGCTTTAGATAATCCTCCAACAGTCTTAAAACCAGGGCTTGAAATGAGGATTACTGATTTAATTGAAAATCTGTAAATTCCTATACACTTCTATTATTTAAAAAATGTTATACCGCCACTTCTAAATTTCTACTTTGACCACTGCTTAAAACTAAAAATTATTAATTTTACTAAGAATTCATCAGTGTATTTAGCTCCCAGAGCTCTTACTGCTTCAGATTTAACAGACCTGGGATTGGTTTATTTTTTATTTTTTATATTTTTTATTTTTATTTTTGGATCAGAACACTTGTTACTGATATGCAGATATGACCAGTGATGCTGGGTCGTATGCAGAGCTCTGGCCGCATTGCATTTGCGGCCGGGGTTTTCAGAAAAATGCTACTGTGCATGCGCAGTAATTTTGTAACGTAATCTACGTTACTTTTTGCAACGTAGATTGCGTATACGCGGTCTTAAAGACATATTAGCAGGTACAAACGAACAAAAGTTAACAAAACTAGTACTAGGACTCCAAAAATGATTGCCCAGCGAGGTTTAAATTGTAGAAGAGATGATGCCTTCATGGTGTTAGATGAGTTCATTGATGAGGTTTATTTGACCTCAAGTCTTCTAAAGGACTTTAAGAGATGCCAATAATGGGCACCTTTGCTAAATTGTTATAGTTACTGAACTCTTAGAAGGTATCTGAATTGTAGCTTTAATGTTATAAATACATGGGCAGTAAGTATTTACATTAATATTATTATGATAACCTTCTCCCTCTGTCATCACCCCTCTACCTTGTCCTCATTAATTCCCACCTTTTCTCTCTACTGTGTATCTCTTTCCTTATCCATCTGCTCCTACACACTTTCCTTCTGAAGAAACCGCCAATGGGTGGAGAAATGCATCAGAGCGCATTACCCCGGGGGGCTTCATCAGGGTGTATAAAACTAAAAGTTCGCCTGGGACGTTGGCATAAAGAATGAGGGAAAGACGTCTTCATAAACACCCTGACGAAGCCCCGGAGGGGGTGAAACGCGTAGGTGGACCAGCCTGTATGGAGATTTCCATTTTAGGACCCTAGCGATAAAGAGAAGTCGTGTATTTATTGAAATCTTCCTGCTGGTGTGGCGGTCTGCTCGCTGCCGCACTTAGAAAAGACCCTACATTACCTTTGCAGCAGTGAGGACATGAAGAGTAACTTTCCCCTAGGAAGGTTTAAATAACGCTTGAACAGGTACCTCCACATTACAGGAACCTTTACACAGTGAAACGAGAGATCTGGCACTTCTACTGGACATTTCTACACAGTAAGCAGTCATCCCTGTAAGTAACTCTGATTTACACCTGTTTTTCAGTTTCTGCAAAAAGCACCCTGATTTTCTCTTCCAGCACTGTTTTAGACTTAATAAAGTGGAATAACATCACGCAATAGCCTGTGTTTTGAACTTCATGTTTTTTTATGTTGGCTTTTGCATGTTTGCTTTGCATTCATTTGTGTGGCGGGTCGAGGACCACTCCCCGCGGTTATACACTGTATTTACATCCCTGAGTGGCAAGCTATTTTGTTTCATTAACTTGATGGTCATTATTATACGGAAGTTAGATATTGATAAATAATAAAGTGTTGTTTTATATTGATACTGCACTTATTTCACACTTTTGCATGTCAAGTGTGGCGCAGGGTACACATCCTCTCTTTGATATGTTGTAAATTAGCTAGGAGGAGGCAATGGCCACATGGAACTTTTGTATGTGAATATTGTCAGGTAACTACTGTGGATATTGGCAATGATATTTAAAGATTGTTCTGAAATTGATTGGAATGTCTAAACCTTTCAGACTGAACTAAAACATTCTCTTATACTTGGCATAGAATGGTAGGTTGCTATCTCTACCATAATTCAACATCCACATTAACAACACTTTATCTCCTAATGCAAATAAGCTTTTCTCACAGAACACGTGATATAATGAATACCACCTATGAAACTTTTAAAATGTGTCAGTCAGTAATGGACACACCTGTGTTCCAGCAAGGAGACCTGGAAAACATGCACTGTTAGTGGTACTTGAGGACCAGGGTTTGGAAACACTGCTCTAAACTATGCTCAGTCTCTGATCTTAATAACTCCTCTGACCATAACCTTATCTCCAAACTTTCCCCCACTAGCTCTACTCCTTTGCTGTCTAACACTTTTAAAAATGTAAACACTCATAGGTTAATATCAACCAATTGTCTCAATTTGTCCAGCAACTACTGGCTCCAATTCCTAAATTTCCACTCTCCTGATCTGGCAGTATCCCACCTTTTGCACCATGATGACTTCAGTGTCAGCCATGGCACACTAATGAAAAACACAACAAAAGACTCTCCTGCAAAGCAAAATGTCATAGGCGCATATCTCATTCTCCTCATGACTTTTTAACTTGTACCAACACTTATGAAATTTGTAGAAATGCTCTGAACAATGCTAAACAATCCTAATTCCAGTCTCTCATTTCCACTCAGGCTTCCAATCCCAAATGTCCCTTTTGTACATTTAACTCCCTATAAAGCCCTCCTGTTCCAAATCCACCAACTTTCACCAGTGCCCAAGATATTTGCATTGCATTTTAAGGACAGGAATTTTCATGCTCCTCCTCTTCATAAACTAACATGCTGTTCAGCCTCTTTCCTCCATGCTCTGACACCATACTTGTTCCAACCCACACATGAGGAGAAAGCATCTGCTACTTTCAACTCCTCTCATTCTGCTACCTGTTCTCTTGATCCTGTGCCTTCACAGTCAGTCGATATATATCTTCTGTGCATATTCCAACCTCCACTATCTCTTTCTAAGCTGCTTCAGAGACATACCTACACTCACCTCACTCATTTCCTTTACTCACACACAATCATCTGGATCCTCTTCAGACAGGTTTTTATTACCATCACTCCACTGAAACATCACTGTTTTAATAACTGCAAAACCTTAAATTCACTACTCGTTTCTAATTCTCTTGGATATTTCTGCTGCTTTTGACACTTTTGAGAACTTTTCTCATACAAATGTTACAATCCCTAGGTATTCAGGACACAGCATTTTCCTTGTTCACTGCCTATTAATCACTCTTTCAGTGTTTGATTTTTTGGATCCATCTTATCTGATCTACTATCAGTTGGAGTACCACAAGGCTCAGTGATAGGTCCATCGTTCTTCTCTATCTATACCATTTTCCCTTGGACAGCTAATAAAATCTTTTGGATTTCAGTATCGTCTCTATGCAGATGATACACAAATATACCTATCTACTCCTGATCTCCCCCCAACTGTGTTGACCTGTGTAGCTGGATGTCTCTCTGCCATTTCTTCTTAGATGTCCTCCTGCTATCTTAAACTTAATATTTCAGAAATAGAACTAATAATATTTCCACAAGCCGATACATGCTAAACACATTGTCTCTGTGTTGACAACACTGAAATTATCCCTACTTGTAAAGCTCGATGCTTAGGAGTCACCCTTAAATTTGAACTGTCCTTTGTTCCCCACATACAGTTCTAAATCCTGTTGCAGACATCTAAATATTTTTTCCAGAACATACA
The DNA here is from genome assembly GCA_011038615.1 of Limnodynastes dumerilii. Lineage (NCBI taxonomy): Eukaryota > Metazoa > Chordata > Amphibia > Anura > Limnodynastidae > Limnodynastes > Limnodynastes dumerilii. The sequence goes on along the minus strand of WWET01001314.1, from coordinate 208,899 downwards.
GATATCTCACACAAGACACTGTGAAAGCTCATTCATGGACTAATCATCTCCTGCTTTTATTATTGCAATGTTGGACTCGCACATTATAAAATTTCCCCCTACATTCTATATTGCTAGACTGATTTTCCTTGCAAAATGCTGTTTTAGAGCTTGTCCACTTAGACAATCTTCACATCGGTTTCCTGTATTTTAATCGAATACAAAATCCTTTTACTAGCACTAGCCTACAGAAAAGAATGCACCCACATACATATCATCACTCATCTAGATATATATCACAGCTCACTCTCTCAAATCTTCACAGGACATACAGCTCTCTTCTACACTAAACTGCTCTGATACCCGGTTACAGGACACCTGGGTAGCACCTGCTCTCTGGGATAACCTTCCTTGCCCATTAAGGCTATCCTGTACTCTCCAAACTTTTTAAGCGCTTCCTTAAAACTCAACTTTAAGACAAGCTTACGGAGTTTGATTACAACGTGGCTACAGTGTTATAAACTAGCCACATTGTAGCGTTTGGTTCCAAGTGCGGCCAATACTTTTAATATGTTTAAAATATAAATTACTGCAGGAATAAATCCTACAGTAAAAAAATTCAGCGCCAGGAAATAGTAACAGTGTGTGTGTATGTATGTATGTATATATGTGTGTATATATA
>WWET01001314.1:124603-150118 GCA_011038615.1 Limnodynastes dumerilii | reverse complement strand
ATCCACTGCACTACCCCGGTCTAAGTATGAACTAACTTCCTCATAGAAGCTAATTAGGCTAGTTTGGCATGACCTATTTTTCACAAATCCATGCTGATTCCCACTAATAATCTTATTGCTCATCAAGAAATCCTGTATATTATCCCTTAGAATACCTTCCAGCAGTTTCCCAACTATTGATGTCAGACTCACAGGTCTATAATTACCCGGTTGTGATCTTATTCCCTTTTTAAACAATGGCACTACATCTGCTATGCGCCAATCCCTTGGTACACAGCCTGTTGAAATTGAGTCTATGAAAATTAAAAACAACGGTCTAGAAATTTCTGAATGTAGCTCCATTAGAACCCTTGGATGTATACCATCAGGGCCAGGAGCTTTATTTATCTTAATTTTCACAACACTGATTAAAGGTTTGGAAGCAGTTTTTGCAGTGAATAAAAGTTTTCTTTATAGACCACTTATGATGACGTTTTGAAGCATATAAAAGGAGAGACGCACAGCTCCCAGACCATACCTTGAAAAAGAGCACAAGCTGCTTGAAACGCGTTGGTAGGTCTGTGGAGCCATATTTTTATTTATTTATTTTTCTCACCATTCTTCTCCCTCTCTCGATATTGGATGTTTTAAAAGAGGGCCCTTTTTTTCACCCATATCGTAGTAGTAATGTATCTTTACCATTCTTAGAGGAAAGGTGAGGTGCGGGCAATATTAGAGGGGCTTTCCCATCAGAAAGGGCAGTTACCAGAATCTAAGAAGGCGAAACAATAAGAAATACAATCAGTCTTGTGTTAAGAAGATTTTATTCAAGTATATTGTTTTTTATGGGAGGACGTTTTTAATTGCTTTTTATTGTGGAAAAGTGAAGAAATTGTTGTATGTTTACTTTGGAAATAAAAATTCACTGTTGAAGAAAGAGAAATTGCTGTCATAAGAAGCTTCCCTGGTTCCCAACCTAAAATTTAAAAAGGAAAAGAATTTATTGGTACAGCACATTATTCAAGATGTGAGTATTGCTGATTAGTTTACTCACGGTTTCTTGGTGATGTTACGCCCAGAGGGTGATTGTTTGTCCTTTTTTGAGAGTGGAGTGGATCATCTGCGGTGGGACTGGAACTGGAGGAAACCCTGCAATATCTGGAGGGAATAGAGAGCCCGCTGTTATACACACGATACAAGAGGAGTAATACGTGAGTACCAAGTCTGTCATTTGTTACTTACCTTGGGTCACAGTGCTGCACAAGGAGGCCTTCCTCTGACTTGCTCTTTTTTCCCGGGGAGACGTCGCCCGTAGTAACGACAGGAGGTGATCTAAGAATTGGAGGAAAAGGAAAGATACCTCTTAATCAACGCACGTAATACAAGAGGAAAGGAATGTGAGTAGCACTTGTATGTTTTTATATAACACTTTCTTTAGTGCTACACAAGGAGTTTTCCATTTGTTTTAAGGTGGCGTTGGGAGTGACGGAAAGAAAAAGTGTAAACACCGAAAAAGGAACCTAGAATCAACGCACTAAACAAGAGGGGAAAAATGTAAGTGGAGCGGGTATTTTTTTGAGGGGAACCTTACCTGAGGTATCGCACAGGTGTCTTTTTTTTCTTTTGAGAATCCTTGGATCTGGAAAAAAGATAAGAAATAAGAAGAAAAGAAATTACATACGTCCTTCAGTAGAACTATTCAACTATAAAGGAAACACAGTCTCCAATATTGAAGAAACTTGGGAAGGTACTGTGGACTTTTTATTGGACTTTTCATTGTTCATTGTGAAAGGACATTTAAAGCTGAGAATTGTACTAGGAAGACTGTAAACATTGTGAATTTCCTTTGGAGTACTATAGCGCAGTTACCCGCCATCTGCATAATTTTGTAATTGAAGGAAACATGTTACATTCAGCTGGTCATTGAGTACCCAGGGCATCACTGAAAATCCTTTCAGTCTCACGTTGCAATAATTGCAAGTCCCGATCACCATCCCTGGGGAGTGGTGGAATATGGTCTATTTTCTAATGGCGCAATGTTGCCAGGCTATGTCGGTTTTCAAGGAAGTGCCTCGCCACTGGCTACTCTGCCTTTTTATTCTCCAGGGCAGCCCTGATGGCCGAGCGATGGAGGGCCATGCGTTCTTTAAATTGTCTCACGTAGTATAGACCACATGGGCAGACTATGATGTAGACGACATGTACAGGTACAATTTAGGTAGTGATTGATAATATAATATCTATTAGTGTGTATATGTGCTGAAATTATTTGTCAGTAATCATGGATCTACATGTAATGCACCCCACACACTTGATGTATTTATTGTAATCAGTTTATATCCATTTTCACAAGCCACTCCTTAATGTTACTGCCTCTGCGGTAGGTGGGCAACAAATGATGATTTTTCAAGGATGAGAGAGCTAGGTCCGTGGTTATCATGGGCCAAAGGTCTCTAGTAGCTTTGCGTATGGTTGAATTTGCGGTATCCAGTGAAAGTACCCATGGCTATCTGTCATTCATCGATTTCCTGGGTTTAGGTGTCAAGGCTTCAGCTCTGGAAATTTTCCATATATTGCCGTTAGTTGTCATTAGTTGTTTGCGATCGTAACCTCTATCCTCAAAGCGATCAATCATGGCATCCATCTGTTTATCTGACTGCTGGTAATTCGATGTACTCACAATATTTGCAAATAAGGGAGCCCTTTCTTGAGTGCTGGAGGATGGTAAGATCGTGAATGCAGGAGGTTATTACGATCAGTTGCCTTAAAATAAATAGATGTTAAAATGTTGCCGTTTTGTAGTTTGATTGCTGCATTCAAATATTGGATGTTATTAGTGTCCATGGTGTAGGTGAACTTGATGGGGGAATTCAAGGCATTAAGGTCTTCGATCAGCGTTATAAGGGTCGATAGATCACCTCTCCATAGTATAAAGAGGTCGTCAATGAATCTTGTGTAAAAAAATGTAATTGTTGACAAACCTCTGATAACTGTACAGGTATTGATGTTCATAATCTGCCATGTACAGATTCGCAAATGATGGGGCCACATTGGACCCCATCGCACATCCAGTTCGCTGTAAATAATGACGTCCATTAAATAGGAAATAATTCCTTTTGAGAGTCAACTGTAGAATTTTTATAAAAAGTGTTATGTTTGGTCCTGAGTATTACTTGCTGTTGGTAATCGCTTTTTCTACTGCCAAAAGGCCTGCCTTATGTGGAATGGACGTATAAAGGCTGACTACGTCTATAGTCGCCAAAATAGTATCCGCATGCAAATTTTCTAATTGTTGCAGCAAAACAAAAAAAAACTAAAAACATCCACTTTGGTCACATAGTTAAAGTCCTACTGTAATTTTAAAATATATATATTATACGCAGTTAGTTACTACATCTATATAAATAAAATACAAAAGTTTATATAATCAAAACACAAAAAAAATGAATCAAAATAAAAAACATAAAGAATACACATTTGTCGCATACTTAGGTTCCTACTGTTATTTTTACTAAATATCATATTATCTATATATATATAATTCAATACTACATCTATATAAATAAAATACAAACGTTTATATAATGAATACAAAAAAATTAAGAAATAATAAAATACAAAAAAAACAACCACTGGTCACATACTTAGGGTCTTACTGTAATTCTTACAAAACGTCATATTATATGTAGTTCGTTACTACATAGATAATTAAAGTAAAAAAGTTTATATAAGTTTAAAACCATACAAAATTTATATTATATTTAGCACATTACTACTGTATAATTACAGTTATTATATAATTATAATTCAGTTTTAAATAAACAACAAAAAATAACATAAAATGTTTTCTTTTAGTTACTGTTTAATAAAAAATATATATATTTCAGTTAAAACTGAAAGTTAAAGTTAAACTTTAACTGCGATGCCATGTAAAAGACAATTACCTGATGTGGCATTTATTAAGGGTGCAAAGGAATAAACACCGTCAACAAAATATAACTAACGAACAAAGAGAATGCGAACATTTTAGACATAGACATATTAATATTACACAACAGCAAATTGCCTATCACAGGGAAAATAATAGAACAAAAACCAGTACAGAGATATCAACTCAAGAAACAACATGCCATGACATTATTGATGACACTATTTTTGATGAAGCAACAATTTATGCTTATAAACGTGGCCCCATGGCCACAATAAATATTCCAAAAATTTATTTTAAAACATAAGATCTATTAATAGTGCTTTGGCATTAGCCTCTGTGTGCTAGTATCGCTCTGCCACCTGGCTACAGTCCATATTGTTTTAGAATTAATGGTCAAAATTACCATTGAGCAGGAACTTTGCATCCAGCGAATGATGAACCAGAAATCGGAAATTTGCACAACTATATATCTTGGACCCGGATGAGGCTGATAAATATAACCGCTTGATGGATTACTTGCATAGTGAATCAGCAGCACAAGGTTTGCTCCTTGGATCATCTGTCATTCTCCTTCATTGCAAGGAAGCCTAAGAAATATGTCTCAAATTTACCAAGATGCAATGGCCATTGTTCGCAAATACGGAAAGCCAGATTATTTTATCACAATGACATGTAATCCAAAATGGCCAGAAATAACAGAAAATTTGGAAGAAGGCCAATCTGTACAATTTAGGCCAGATTTAGTCGCTAGGGTTTTTTTAAATAAAACTATATGAGCTTCTAGATGATATATCCAAAAACACATCAGCTTGGTAAACCAACTGCAATAGTACATGTAAATGAATTTCAAAAACAAGGCCTTCCTCATGCACACATACTATTACTTGTGAAAACACAATATAAACCAAAAAAATAAAAATATCATTGACAAATTCACTTCAGCAGAACTTCCAAATATTCAAACTTGCCCAAGGTTATATGAAATTGTGACAAAACACTTGATTCATAAACTGTGTGGGGAATATAACTTTAATTCTTCATGTATGACTGACGGGAAATGTGTCAAACAATTTCCAAAAGATTTCCAAGAAGAACATTGGAAAATGTAAATGGTTATCCTAAATATCGCAGAAGAAGAAACAATAGGGAAGCTATTGTAAATGGTCATATTATTAATAATTCTTGGGTTGTTCCATACAACCCATACTTCTAACTGAAATGTAATTGTCATATTAATGTCAAAAGTTGTGCCTCAGTAAAAAGTGTAAAGTACCTCTTTAAATATGTTTATAAAGGACATGTTTGTGCTAATGTACAAATTGAAGAGCAAAACTCATTAAAGCATAATAAAACTCAAACATTTATGGATTTATAGGAAAAATGAAGCGCTTTAAAAATCTAATCTAACCTAATTTATGGATTCAAGATACGTTCGTGCTCCTGAAGAGGCATGGAGACTTTTTGCTTGTAAATTGTTTTATGAGAGTCATGGAACATACAATAACAGAAGATGTCACAACTAACATTTTCAGGTTTACATCAGTTAATAACGGTGGTTATAACGTGTTATAACCAATATCATACAATGGTCAGATGATCAGTGATAACATGAAGTAAAACTTGTAACCATTTGACTCTATGTTAAGTTTTTTACATAGGAGGGTAGGAAGAGGGTGAAGAAGTAGAATAAAATAGGGTTATTGAATTTGAGAGGGGGAAGGAAAAGTCCCAGAAAGGATCCAGTTTCTAGGATATGTTACCCTTGCTTCTCGTAGGCTGACAGCTTCAAAATGTTAGGTCTATGTCATATTAGTGAAAAAACAGAACAAAGAAAATCAGCACTTAATAACCAGAAACGCACACTCCAGAACCCAAAAAAATCTCCAGCTGCTGCTTCAAGGGAGACCACTTATAGAGAGAGCAAAAAGTAAAAAAAGAGCACTAGGAGATTTTTATGCAAAATATATATATATAAATTTAATAGTAAAATAAACAAGATGAGAACTAGCAAATATACAATAAATATAACAAATATAACAAAAATAAAAAATATATATTAATAACCACGCTTGCCTGCATTAACTGTATCGTACGGATCAGCGGTCCGTACGACCCCTGATTCACAGCAGTATTTGGAAGCCCCCCTCCCACACTGTACACGTTACACGCTTCCCCCCGCCCGCTTTAACAAAGTTGTTTGTACGCTAGGGTTACTATAGTAACTCTAGCATAATATCTGGAGGGTGCATGCGCCCTCCGGTGAAGTCAGGCCACTTATGCACCTTATATCCGGTCCAGAGACAGTGATTTACAACGCAACTGGCTCAAAAATTTGCCTAAAAACCATCTAAAGAGAAAATGCAGAAATTAAATGGCCATCTAAGAATTTAATACAGGAGCATATTTAACGTTAAGGGATTTCTTTAAATTAAGTAATGAAAAGGCATATGACAAAAATAACATTAAAAGGGCTGTGGAAGAACCCAAATGTTTATATAGATCACTACTTCTAAAAAGTTAATTAAACTAAAAAGAGAAATGAGGAAACAGCGTTATATAGGTTTATTACCCAGCACAACCAAGAACATTAGAGAGTAGAAATTGTCATTTAAAAACGTTGGGACCTATTACAGGGTAACAGGCTTTAAAACCATTATGTCCAAAATTTATTTACACAGAATCATGTAATTTGAGGAACATTCTTACAATATGTGCAAACAAAAAAGGAAATATCAGTGCAGCTAAAATTATATCTAGGTTTTTTTCTCTCCTTTGAAAACCCACTGAGAATAACATTTACTAAATATTTAAAAGGAGTTTACTAAATATTCATTGTCTGCACACTTCAATACAAAACACCATTGCTTTATCTTATCTACATAAAATTGTAGAAGTATAATAAAAGTAAAAAACAAATGGAGGACACCAATTCAATTAGAATTGCACACGTGTTATTTGCGGTGCAAAGCTAATTGTGCTAATTTTTTTTTTTGGGGGGGGGGTTTTATTTGCACCTCACAGAGGTGCGCATAAAAAACAGCTACCGTAATAGATGGGAAAAAGCGCACTGCAAGCTTTTTTTCGGTCTATCGCAGTGCGTAAATCTAATTAAATAGGGCCCTAAGCCTTCCATGTGTGATGGTTCCTCCCTGAGCCTACCTGACATTCTCTTATCTCTTAAAAATAACTTCACACAACAAAGAGTTAGGGGTAAATTTAATGTTAATTAATGTTTATTTGGGTTAATAGGAATTGGTCATCTGTTTATAATTTGGTTGAATTTAATTAATTTAAATTTGGATGGGGGTACCAAAGTAAAGCAAGATAAATAACAGAGCTGACCATCTGCCAGCTCTCTCCACTACCACCGTGATTCACCCAAATTGCAACCTGGACAAATGGTTGAGGCTGCCCATCCTGAACAAACCTCAGCAACCGCTAAACTATGCGTCCCTCCACAAATCAGTTACATTTGGGCACCACTTTGGAGCAAACAAAGACAGCTAACAACTTGTTACTGCTTCCACCACACAACATACTCATAACAACCTAACTAATACAAAAAGGAGAGTGAGAAAAAACACCAGGCACAGCAATAAGAGAGACCCTCCTCCTGGATCAGCTATGTTTTATAGACAAGGGGGGAGGCCAACATTTAAGCCAAGGAACAAAAGACAGGTCTGGCACTCCAACCAAACATTATATAACACTATGTGGGCCTCATTTACTAAGGTCGATTTGAGTAAAATCGCCGGAGATTGAAGTAGTTTACCGGAGATTTGCAAGTCTCCGGATTTACTAAAGCAAAATCTCCACAAACTCTCCGGAGATGAGTGGAGGCCTAAATCTCCGGTGTTTAAATCTCTCTGGCGATTTTTTGCATGAGGAGCATACAAATCTCTGTATTTACTAAGGGGAGACTTTCAAAATCGCTGGTGTTTGCCCTTAAAGTCTCCCGAGTTAAATCTCAGGGGGGTGAGTGGAGAGTTTGTTACAATCACTACTTTGTAAGATGCTTGAATCTGAAGTAAGCTACTGAAACCTCATTGTTGTTAACATAATGCTCATAATAAAACCAATAAATAATTGTAAACATTTGTTGTAAATACTGTCAGTATTTATTAATCAATAACAAAGAAAAAACATCCATAAACAATGGCTATATTGCATTTCTAATCTCAAATGTTTCAAATTATAAACAATATGAATATATGTCATGAATTGAGATTTTATAAACAAAAATAAACACGTTATTTTGATTTTCTTAAAGATTTCCTAACCACCCCACCCCTTATACGTGCACCTCTATGTACTGGAGTGCTCTTAAGTGATGACTGGGGAGTGCTTTGTTTTGTAGAACAGAGAATGGACCAGAGAGAGAAAGAGAATGATCCAAACAAGTAAACTGTTTCTGGTGCACTAATAATAAAATAATTCCCATGTTTTGGCTAAATTAATGTAATATTGTTAACCATTTTTTATTTTCTGATCTTTGCTGTTTAATAACTTCAAATTTGGTGACTCATTCTAGTCCCCTCTATGGCATATGACCAGTGTCTCTGCTTAGTATATAATACATTTATTCTTCTGTCAGTTCAAATATTATTTTTGCCACAGTGTACTTTAAATTTCTAATATATAGGCGCTTACAGCGTCTCAATAAATATAATATTTCTATATAGTTCATTGTGGTTTATTAATAGATACTGCTCAAGAATGTACTTTTCTTTTTTACTAATCCCCCTTTTCTTGGTGGAGTAATTTAATCAAGCTGGAACTTAATTTGGGGATCATTCACCATCTGTTCTACCTATGTGCTTCTATGTGCCATATATCCAGTTCTAATGGAGAGTTTTTAGTAGTCTCAGACGTTTTACAGAACACTATACCGTGTCATTTTCGTTTAAACTTATACATATGACAATTCAGAGCAAAGAAAATCAGCGCTTAATAAACAGAGACGCACACTCCAGAACCCAAAAAATCTCCAGCTGCTACTTCAAGGGAGACCACCCCTTATAGAGAAAGCAAAAAGTAATTTTACTATTAAATATATATTGATTTATTTTGCATAAAAATCTCCTAGCGCTCTTTTTTTACTTTTTGCTATGTCATATTGATAGGTCTTAATTAGTCTATCTTAATCTATAGAAGTGGGAGTTATACGAGGTAGGGGGAATGTATTTAATATGTTTTTATTTTTAAACCCCATGGGGGTCCCTTTTATCACTGAATTTAATAAGAATCATAAGGAGATTGAAAAAATAGTGTAGAAACATTGGGGGATACTAAAAGATTATTATGATCTAAAGTGATGGGTGAAAGATCAGCCTACTTTTATATATAACATTTTTTTAGAAATCTTTTAGTAAGAAGTAATTTTAATGATAATAAACTTTTAACTAGGGTTACCAATAAGGGATTTTAAAGATGTGGGGATTGTGCAATATGCAAAATCTGTAAGACTAAAATGAAAATCGATACTTTTCAATCCACTACCACATTGGAAGAGGTATAAGATCAGGGAATTTATTACCTGTCCCTCAAAAAACTGTATCTATGCAATAACATGCATATGCAATAGAACATATATAGGACGTACATCCAGACCACTAAAAGTAATGTGGGCTGAACAACTCAGAAATATCCGAAAAGGCTTGCCTACACATTCATTATCAGTCCATTTCAATGAACACCATGATTGTAATACAAATGGTAAAAAGTAATGATAGAATGTATGATCATGTATTGGCGAAGACCGAAATTAAATTTATTTTTTATAAAAAAACTAAGGAACCAAAGGGCCAGAATGAAGACTTCGAGCTTAAATGGTTTTTATGATCTACAATTTACAGTCATACCACCCTGGAGACGCCCAATCTCGTTCGATTTTGGCAGCTCAGCAGGGTTGGGCTGGGTCAGTACCAGCGAGGGAGACCAGCTGGGAAGACCTAGTACCATAAATGCACAACCTACAGCTGACGTCTGACAGGTAATGCCTTTAATGTCTTTCCTTTGGTGTTTTTTTTATTATTAGTGGTTTTTTTTATGATTATTGTTTTTATTGGAGTTCTTGTCTGTTCATCTATGACTATTGTTTTATCATTTTACCATTTTTATTAATTTTGGAATTTCTTGGAATTAATTTTTCATATATTGTACCTTACTCCCTATCCACCTCTTAGATCTCTCTTTCCCCTGATTTTACTCATCTGTATGTATTAATAGAATAAAGGGAGATGCACTAGAAAATAACAGTGGATTTTCGACAGGATTAATAATAAAAAATATATAAAAGTATTTATTGAATAACCATAGATATACAACTACAACGGTAGTAGCAAGTAAATATATTGTAGCAGTGTGGTATTTATAATGCTAAAACAAGCACTACAACTAATTGCCTTCAATAGAACATATTAATGAGCTGTGAAGATAGAAGCATATATTAAAGTTCCTCTTAAATTATCAGCATTCAGTAAGTCATAGTGTGCATGTCACACATAGAATAATGTTAGCCAACTGGAGCCTGTAAAAGTGCCTCTATAGATTGTAACACTTGGAGGAAGCTGGTGGATAAAGATGGTGTTATATCAACAACGGTGGTCTGTACAGGAGAGATCCTTAGGAGCTGGCAACAATGTTGCTGAGGTATACAGAGGAGAGATGCTGGATACAAAGTTAATAGCAGTCAATAGCACTGGTTAAACTCACGTGTCCCCTGTGTAAATAGCCGTTGGGTCTGGGGTAGGGCAGTACAGATATTCGGGAATCAGGCTGTGATAAATTACCCGTGCTGAAATGCGGGTGTTGGTAAGCTTGTAAGTCCCGTTACTGCCACTGGTGTCACGTGGGCGGTATATGGATACCGCAATGTCGGCAAAGTTTCGCCAAAGGAGGTTGATCAGATCTCCCTGTCAGGCTGTAGCTGGAAGCTCTCTCCTCGTGTAAATGCAGATATGTATAGAGAGGGAATTGGTGTAGTCCTCAGTATTATGAGCTCTCCTAGGAATTGGCACAGCGGATCCTGGATATCGGCAGAGTGCAAGTGCTGGTGCTCAATAATGTGCAAATAAAAGTGAACCACATCAGATGCTGCCCCTTGACGCGTTTCTTTGTCCTAGTACTGACAATTTCCTCAGAAGGGATTAGTGATTACTCACAGGAAGTCTATTTTATACCTTTCTTGCAATCAATTAGAAACAGATGGTCTTATTAATTAAACCTGTCGAGATTCCTATAAATGAGCAGCAGAAATTTTGTTTTTATATATATGTATAAAAGGAAACATATACATAAAATTGAAATCAAATATATACATAACATTTAGTTAAAAATTGAATTAAAAATAATCAGAGTATTCCTCCAAAGAATAACATTAATAAATTATAATAACAACAATACTAATAAAAATAAATATAAATAAATAAAAAGTGAAGGATAATGATAAAAAATGTACAATGATAATAATAATAATAATGACAAAAACACTTGTCTTTAGACAGTCATATGCATAATATACAATAAGGCATACATGTAAGATACTAATTGAGATGTAATAGTCCTGATTCACAGTTTGGACAAGGTAATTCATCTCTAAATTGTATTGGCTATTCCTCTAGGTCTATTTTTCAGGATTTAACTTATACATAGCAGAAATGGCTTATAGTTAACCAAATAATTTAATATAGGATATAAGAATGAGCAATCATATGCTAGGGATTGATGTAGAATTGTAGAGGGTTTTTAATTCTTAAGCACACCTATCTGTTGCGGAAAGGTGTTTTGGATTACTTCTGGATATGTGGACATTATCTTAGGAAACAGCAGGAAAACAGGGTTAAAATGAATAATTAGATCCACTATAGGAGGTTTTTTGTCCATTTTATTTCTGTGATATGAATGATCATCTAAAGATTTTTAGGTTTGGAGTTTTATTGCTATCGATCCTACCTCATATTTTACTATGTGTCTGTATATTTATATATTTAGGAAGTTATGTGGATTTGTTTTGTAAGATCCTATTTATTCACAAATGTGGCTGTGTATATTTCACTTTAGCTTTATTTATTTATATTAGTTCTTAATGTATATACCCTGATGATCCAAGATATACCTTTATGTTTTGGGTCAGTTTTTTTTCTTATTAGCATTTTATAGATAGTCTATTTATTATGCAGGGATTTTATTATGTGGGCATTATTATATCTTTGATACTGTTCGGGGGTTTATGCACATTTTTTCCCACTTCTTTATTGCTCTTTGGTTATGCTCTATGCTATGGGGTTTGCAGTCTTTAGGACAGCTAATACACATGTCTAATCCGGTCATATTGATTAAGTCTATTTATCCTAATTATTTTATTTAAACTTCATAATGAATATTCTCATGGTTTTTGGCATGTTCCACAGTTATTATGAGCTATTAGTTATGTGACATTGACTGGTGGCATGGCTTAATTACTCAGCGATGCGGCAGAATAAAAGACTGGGAATGTACTCTCTACTCTAGGTACTCTCTAAAAAGAGGATTGCCTCCTCGAAACTAATCAGCGGTGACTTCAAACTCTGGACGAGACGTAAACAAGACGAACAACTCCAGGAGAACTTTTTGTGAATTTTTGTGGCTGTTTCCATCTGCGTACCCGGGCGCCTTTCACAGCTCTAAATCCTCTACGGTGTCAGACGGCACTCTGCTCTCTTTGTAATATGCATCTGTTTTACACATCTCACCTGTTTTAATGTGTATTGTTTGCAAATAAATTGTTCAGATACTTTTACCATTTTTTTCTTTCTCTTATACATGTGCACCTTTGAGGAAGCCACAAAGACACATTAGATTGCTACATTTATTACGAGTTAACTTTATGCCACACCAGTCAATGAGATTAATTTATGAATTTATGAACTTGTTTGGACTTTTTACCTATTGATGAACTATTAAGTATTTATTGGTGTATAGGTTTATCTATGGTTATTCTGAACTATAATTTTTATCCCCTTAGATTTATTTATTTATTTATTTATTCTACTTATGAGTACTATCAGTGATTATTCATATTTCGCTTGGATGTTATGCTACTTATTTTAAGGGTGCTTTTGAACCTTTTTGGACTTGTATCTATTTATGAACTATTCAATATTTACTGTTTTATAGATTTATCCATGGTTATCCTGTACTAATCCCCTTAGTTTTAATTATTTATCTATTTTATTTTATTTATTAGAACTACCTAGGACTATTCATATACTACTTGGATTTTATGCTATTTGTTTTGAGAGTGTAGGACCATCGGTGTCTAGTCTGGTTGCTGCTGTTTTGTCCTAGTGCAGTGGATACTATTCCTTTATATATTTATTATGTTTTTATATTTCTCCGTGGCTTGGAACTCCAGCAAGTGAAACCAAGTGTTTCGAAAATACTCATATCCCGTGCATGGATCTGATATGAGATTATCCATGTCCATATAAAAGTTAACTCTATGGACCCATTCCAAAATGGTAGGAGGATTTACGAATTTCCAGTGCATGGGTATGAGGCTTCAAGCTGCATTACCAAATTGCTGTAGGAGTGAGCTCTTAAATTTTGAGATGGAGCAGTTTGACATTTGGAACAGCCAGAACATGTGTCCCATTGGGATCGCATCACCGACAATATCAGATGCCAGGGAGTGTATAGATGCCCAAAAATTTTTTATAATGGGGCAATTTCACCAAATGTGGAAGGGGTCTACTGGACTGTGGTTGCAGCGCCAATACTGGTTGGGGTACGTCGGGAGCGTACGATGAAGAACATCAGGGAACCTGTACCATCTAGTCGTGAGTTTGTAAAGAGTCTCCACTATCAAAATACTAAGTGAGATTCGTTTGAAGATTTAGTTCCAAGTGTTGCGGAGATTACTGAAGGGGTAGTAACCTCTTCATTTTCTAAATATCAGTGTTGGTAATGCTATTATACTTAGTAGAGTAATATGTGTGATGAGAATAAGAGTGGAGCCACCCTGAGGAAAGGGGATTGGCTACTGCTTGGGGGGGGGCAATTCCGGGGTCACTTTCCTAGCTGGAAGTGAAAACTTTGAGGCATGTAACATTATCATTCAACTATGACAGAGATAATAAATAAAAACAATGAACAGCACAATGAGCTAAGCGTCTCATTGCTATTCTAAAGTCTGACCCCTAAACTTGCGAAGAGAAGAGTTTAGGGTCCAACAGCATGATTGATACATTTTCATAAACAAAGTCTAGTTTGACTTAAAAAATTAGAATTATGGGCTGTATTTTATATTTAGATTGTGTTTTATTATGTACTATGCAATCCCTCCCTGCCCTGTATGTCTGTACTGTATTTTGATTCATTATGTACGGCACTGCGGACACCTTGTGGCGCCTTATAAATAATTGATAATAATTCACAGATCCGTATTTACTGGGTGCACGTTTTTTACGCACACACGTAGCAAGGCAACACCCATAACACTCCCATCGCACGGACGGGTTTCAGCGACTTCTTCCTCCATATAGCACCCTTAACACTCTACGTGTGTACTTATGCACGTATGTTACGTCTGTAAAACAAGCAAAACAGTGAAAGGGGATAAGAAAGTGGAAAAATTTGTGGTTAATGGGGTTGAGTACAAGATTAGAGATTTTATTACATGTCACACTAAGGGCAAGATTTAATAAGCTCGATTTGGTTGAAATCGCTGTAGTTAGTACTTTTTTAGCAGCGATTTTGACTGTTCCATATTTACAAAAGTCGAATCACATACAAATCGCCAGAGATGTGTGTTTATTCAAATCGTCAGTGTTTAAATCTCTCTGGCGATTTGTAGCATGACTGACATACAAATCTCTGGATTTACTAAGGTCGAGATGTAGTAAATCGTCAGAGATTTGCTTCAAATCGCCAGAGTTAAATCGCATGGGGTGAGTCTCGATTTCATTGAAATTGACACTCACTTAGCTTTTATAAGCCCCCATGTGCTTTAAAAAAAAATTTATAATGTGAATTTTAAATTTTCAAAATGGCTGCCGCAGCAAGCCGTTCACCGTTGGCAAGCAGCTGCCTATAGTACTATAAGTTAAATCATGCTGATGTAATACACTGCATGATTTAACTTATAGTACTATAGGCAGCTGCTTGCCAACGGTGAACGGCTTGCTGCGGCAGCCATTTTGAAAATTTAAAATTCACATTATAAAATTTTTTTTAAAGCACATGGGGGCTTATAAAAGCTAAGTGAGTGATCTGCGCCTGTCAACATAGATGACTGCAAACTGTAAGTAGAATACAAAGTTCTTACAAACTGTTATTGGTCATTTTTTGTTGTATGCCTATCTCTGCATTTTTTAACATACACTACACTCCCTTCAGACATTTTACAGAATTAGGTGAAGGGGGACGCATACTGCACACAATGGGGACAGATGTGACACTAGGATTTTTACAAAACAGGCATGTGTATTTAGATTAGGTTAGTAGGAAGGACAGGTGGCTTTTAATTTTTAAACTTGACGGACGGGGGCTTCTCTTTTAAGATAACTAAGTAAGCATTTAGTTATCTTAATAGGGACGGACATAACATATGGATTTTATTTGGTGCATGAGGAGATTTTTTTCTGTGTGTAAGTCTATCGGACACAAGATGCTGGCGACAGCATGCCATTAACCCTTGGCATGCTGACGCTTATAGTACAGTAAGTTAAATCATGCAGTGTATCACATCAGCATGATTTAACTTATAGTACTATAGGCAGCTGCTTGCCAACGGTGAACGGCTTGCTGCGGCAGCCATTTTTTTTTTAACACAGACACCAACTAAAGCGAGTTAAACTCCAGCGATGTAAACTACAGGGAGTTTAACATAAACTCGTTGTAGTTTCATCGCTACACATCGTTGGAGTTTACAAATCGCTACTCTAAATCGGCTGTTAGTAAATTTAGCGATATGACATCATCAAATCGCTAAATAACTACGGCGATGCTGATCGATTTAGAGTAGCGATTTAAACACGACCTTAGTAAATCTAGCCCTAAGAATATTATATACTTAGTGGAATGTAAATGTGGGAAATATTATGTGGGTAAGACCTCTAGGGCATTAAAGGTCCGACTGAAAGAACACATCTATAACATTGAAAGGGGGAAGATAAAGCATTCCCTATCTAAACATTTTAAAGACACTCATAATTGCTCACTAAAAGAGATGAAAAGGTTTTTAGGAATTCAAAAAATATCCCCCAACTGGAGGAAAAAGGATTTGGAAACCCGTTTGGCCCAGGCGGAAATGAAATGGATCTTCGATCTGAAGACCCTAATTCCCCTGGGCCATATAGGGGCCGCTGGGACTATGTACAGAATCACCACTATGGTTTCCAAGACTTCCAGATTCCGAGTACGAGAGCTGTCTACAGTCATACTATCCTGTCAACGCCCAAATACGTCCGATCTTGGAAGCTAAGCAGTGATAGGCCTGGCCAGTACCTGGAAGATGGACCACCAGGGAATACCAGGTATTGTAGATGGACTTCGGAAGAGAATAGAACTTGGGTAAGTGGATATCTACATGGTCCCTATATACCATCTGAGTTTTGTTTCACGTTTGGGGGTTTACTTGTATTCTCTCCCCTTTAGTTTACCCCAAATCAATTTACGTCCATTTCGGAGTAGTTGTAGAAAGGGAAAGACCATGGGAGTTATACCCAGTTATCCCCACTTATACTTCAACTAATTAATACATGAACCTGTAGGGTTCCAATTATACTATTCAGCGGTTTAGTCCATCTCCAGGATGATACTCTTCCCTATTAGACCTATATCCATTTACGTCCATAACGGAGGAGCTAAAGATAGGAACATACTAGAGAGAAAAAATCTATTCCCCTACTCTAAATTCCCCTATTTATATTTTACATATTATAATATTATAATATTTATGTCAGATTCCCATTCCCTCACACAGTCCCATATTGTAGCTTATTTTAACTATTCCATATTTCCTTAATTCTCACCCCTTTTTTTGAGACTTTAGGTCCATTCAACAAATAATGAAAGGGTTTGAGCAGTTGTAGTCCTTCCTCCCTGTTTTTAGGTCCCAGTTATTTATATTCAATACTAGGCTTATCCTACCTATTTTTACCTAGGTATTTCCTCTCCTATTCATTACATTTGGTATTATTTATTTTTATGTATAATCAGTGTATATTAATGAATGTTCACTTGATAAGGGGTCCTTTAGGTTTTAGTATTCATTAGTCTATATTTTACACTTTATTTCAAAACAGGACCCGAGGGTATTTCTGTGATATCATTATACATTTCATAGTTGTTACCACATTTCATCTCATTGCACTACTAATAGATTATAACACTGAATAGGGGGTCCTTTATATTTTCCGATATTTGTGTAATTTATATTTTGGACTATGTTTCAATATAGGACCCATGGTATTTTAACAGGTTTGCAACAGCACTTTATTTCAAAGCACTATAAATAGAGTACTACACCTAGTAGTTTTTTCACAATATTGTGTGTTTATTTAATATTAAATTAAATTAAATTTAATTTTATATTATTTTCAATAATAAGATTGGCTTGATAGATGGTAAAATAATTTTGGATTCACATAGGAACTTTTATTTCATTGTATACCATGTTTAAATAGGGGTTACATTTCCCAATGTCACTTTGTCTTATGGAATATATAAGATATGTATTATAGAAATAGTTTTATATTTGCACTTGCACTTTCAACACACTAATCAATCAAAGAAATGTTTTTCACTTTGTAAGTTATTCTTATTGTATTGTATATTCTATGTTCGAGTTATGTAAATTGTAGGTACCCCGTCAAAATCTTTGACTTGTCACCAAGCAAATATTTTGGGAATTGGTTGTCTTTTCATTATACATGGTCCACAAATATTGCAAATAAGGAGACAGGAAGATAAAACCACGGAGATTTATATCAGCCTTTATTTTTTTGTATGAACTCTGACCTCATGACGGAACTCACTATGCTTTTAAATACTTACCCGAATCACACATCCCCACTGTCTTGATAAAGAATCTAGCATTCAAAACGCGTCGACGAGGGGTGTGTGTCATACGAAGGAGTCGGCACGTCGGACCTGCCTCCTCCAGTCACTCAGCCGTTGCCCGGGACCTTTGCCATCCACGTGCTGCCTGTCTGTTGAGAGCGCATCTCGGCGTGCTAGGTACGATCCCTCCTGCCTTCACTTTTTGTTTTTATTGTTTATCAGTGTTTTTATAATAAATTTGTATTTATTTATTTACCTACCTGCTTTTCCCCTTCTTTTTCTTCCTACATCCCCCTCGGGGGACCGGAGGTCGTTCCCTGGTAGGGGTCTCCTCTCGGAGGAATAAGAATATAGACTTTGCTTTGGCATCCACGGAAGAGCTTACTTTAACGGACATTTGTTACCGCTGTTCATCTTCATCCCGAGGATTAAAGACTTTTCCAGAACTGTGAGAATCTCTAAGAGATACAACTAACCATTATTCGTATTATTCCATGTTACTGAATTGGACTATTTATCTGTATGCTATGCTATAAGATTTAGGAAAATTATTGTAATTTAGGTTTATCTATTTTTATGTTTAAAGCTTCACTTCTGTTTGCCAACTTGAGGTATAGAAATTCTAGTTCACATCCCTAGGAAGAATTATATATTGCTACGTTAGTGCATTGTCAATCAAAGGTTATAGAGTATCCAGTTCACATCTTTAAAAAGGATTTATATATTGCTACATTAGTGCACTATTTGTATCCTTTAAATACCGTTGTATCTCCATTAGCCCTGGACAACATAGCTAATATCTTGGATACTGCAGAAAAGGTTATTTACTATTTCCTTTCATTTATACCTACAAATATTTTTTCTGAGTCCAGTTTATCCTCCATCCAACTGGTGCATTTATTTTAATTATTAGCGCCCTCACCAACGATATCACGTATATTACTTACGTACGTGCATATTTACCGCTCCCTCAAATGCGCATTTAAATGTTTCCCCCCACCAACTCTCACGTAATTTCTATTGTCCGGATTAAAAGCACACCCCTCTATACATATGTCCCTAGGTGCGATTCACAAATCCGTGCCTAAAGTACTTACGTGCGTAAATACTACGTAATTTGCGTGGAAAAAGCTACTATGGATGCGCAGTTAATCCGCTCCTAAAAATACGCACACAATCTGCCGTAAAAACGGATCTGTGAATACGGCCCTATCTCAATAATCAACAATAGTGTATTTAAAGCCCCTCAAACTTCTGTATATAGATCATGTTGCATATCACAGATCTAAGAATTTAGTTCAACATTGACAGAAATAACAAACAAAAACAATGAACAGCACACTGAACTAAGAGTCTCGCTGTTATTCTAAAGTCTGACCCCTAGACTTGCGGAGGCAGGACTTTAGGGTCTAACAGCATGCTTGGTACATTTTTATAAACAACAATCTAGTTTGATTTATGAAATGAAAACTTTCTCAATAATCAACAATAGTGTATTTGAAGCCCCTCAAACTTCTGTATATGGATCATGTTGCATTTCGCATTTCACAGATCCAAAAATTTGCTGTGGCATGGCATTATAGTGTCTTGTTTCTCAATTTCCCCAAGTATGAGATCATATTATTTAATTCTACAGTTAAGGCGCCGGATCTTATGGTGCTCGTAAGCTACCGTTATAATATATATTCTTAATTATATTCAAGTCTAGTTAAACACATGCAACACTGAATATCAAGTGGGATACCAAACTGAGGTGAATAACTCGTTAAGGGTTCAAAGTCTGATTCTTTAATGTGTGGGAGTGAGATCCTATGGGGTGTCTCTGTAGTTAACTAATTATTGTAATGAGTAGTCCTGTCTATTTGACAAAATGAGAACGATATTAGCTATTAATATTTATAGGATTTAAATGAGTCCACTCTCGACATTTATAAGTAGTGAGTTACAGCTTGGCTGCATAGTATCTAGGTCTACAACATCAGCTGGCTAAATGGTTGAGACCTGTTATGATCATCTAGCCCCTAGGACCAACAGTTTTAGGATGTGGGGCGGCTATGTGGAAATGGTGATATCACGGATCTATGCTCACCTAGCCAATACATGTCATATATTTACTAGGTCAAACAATAGTAAGGAAAGAAAAGTAGTCTTATCTGTCCAGTGTCCAATTTGGAGATGTTGTTAAGAGTTTTCTCTTTGATGGATCTAAGGCACAATGAAGTCAGGTTCTTTTATGTTGCTAAGAAACTCAAGTGGGTTCAGGTTGATGGGGAGATCCTTGTTGATGGGATCTTTTTCTTGGATGTTGTGCAAGGAGCCATTGGTCTTGGATAGCAGTTTGATTCTCTTGTCTTGAAGGGGTGTCTAGGTATAGCCAGTTGGATATTTTGATGTTGCCTAGGTTTAGGGAGGTACAAAAGGATGGTACATCCAGAGGGGAATGCAGGACAACCGGTCTACCATTGTGCAAGACTTGTAGCGAAAGAGGATACCCCCAAAGGTATTTGATGTTTTTGTTGCATAGGGCTTCAGTGAGTGGTTTCAATAGCCTCCTTTGTTGCAGGGTGCGCCACGAAAGGTCCTGAAAAATGTGTATTTTGTGACCCATAAAATCAAGGTTAAGTGAGGTTCGCGCCTGTTTCAGAATCTCTTACTTTTGGGAAAAATAATTCAACTTGCATATGACGTCTCTAAGTGCAGCAGTGGGGGGCCCTTTCCTCTTTTGTCTTGCAAGCCTGGCTGGGTCACATCTTTAAGAAGTCCCCGTATTTGAAGATTGTTGTGGTGCCCTCTATTGTCCAGATCATCTATGTTAGCCTGCATTTTGCAGATGTCTATAGTGTGATCCTTTTGCATATGTGCAAAGTCTTCATAAAGATGTTTATTGTACTTTAAAAAAAAGTTAATCTACATTTCGTGACACATCAAGGATATGCAAAAAGTTTTCATAATTTCTGTAGCATTTTTTCAGTTACTGTCTCATATAATGTATGATCCCAAGTTTCATAGGGCCATAAAGACCGCGTATATGCAATCTCTGCAACAAGTAACTTAGATTACTTTACAGAATTACTGCGCATGTGCAGCATAACATATCGGAAAACTTTTTTGCAGTGCGGCCGGAGCTCTGCATACGGCCTATAATTATTAAATAGTCCTAGCTTTTGGACTGCTCCCTTAAAAGAAGGGCATAATATACTATCAACAGTTTTACAATCCTAAAAAGAGATAACCCCATTAACATGGAGCAAGAGAAGGCATAAGCAGAATCTGTCTTTATCTGAACTTAGTAAAGAGTACATGCGGCCAATAACTTTATTATTTGTTACCGTTCCAGCCTTCACCAATAGCCCTGCTTGGTCCCTGGCTGCACAATAGACTCCCTCTGTGTAAAGTTCCTCGTACGTGTTGCATCTGGAGGCCCGCAGAGGACTGGCGCTCTCTAGATCATTGACTCTGTCTTCCAGGTATGAGATATCTTTCTGTAAGGACATCACTTCTTTGCGGATCGAGTCTCTTAAGTTGGTTTCTAGTGTTTGCATATCTTGTTTAGAGGGGAGGGATTTCACGTGAGCTAGTATGTTGCCAATTTCCCCTTTGAGTTAGTTAAACGCTGGGGATTTTTCTATCTCCATTGTAGATGGATTGTTGTGTAGATTATGAGAAGGAGAAGCGGATAAGGAAGTGTGTGACTTATTGTCTGAGTCTTCCCCTTGGGCTGTAGAAGATAAGAAGGTGCTCAGGTCTTGTTGGGAGCGATTCAGGTGGAGGGTGCCTGGGTCTACGTTGTTGAGGGCGTTTATCTTTCCCCATGTGGGAGAGGGAAAAAGTGGGGTGGAGCCCAACTCATATAACGCTGTGATAAATGTTGTGAAAAAGCTAAGAGGTCACATACCCCTAAAGGGTCAAATTATCACATGGTGAGGCTACATGACAGGGTCACTGTAGAAGTTACAGATTTGTTTTGAGTCTATCAGGGTCTGAAGAGGTCCCTGGTTTCACATGTCACTTGTATGAAGCACTGCATGCTAAAACTGAGATAGCACTGTAGTCTCAAGGTTGGGCACTAGGTGGCAGCCAAAATTAAAGGATGGAGCTAAAGCAAAGTTTGCTCTTCATAACCAATATATTTTCAGACTGAAGAAAGAAAATACCAAGGAATAATATGATCCCCTGTATGAGGGGAGCCCCTTTTGTGAGCGTTAGATTTATGCCTGCAGGCTAAGTGTATAGGTCTTCAGCCTGTAGAAGCAGCCCCATAGCCACAATAGGGGGACTCTGACATCAGATCCCAGTTTTTAAAGTACAATAAACATCTTTATGAATACGTGCAAGAGGATCACACAGATGACTGTACCAACTGTGAAAATTTAGCCCTAAAAGAAATTCAAGATATATGTATTATTCATGGTAAAAAAAATGTGCTGACTTTGGCTTTCCTACTCCTCCACAAAACATTGAAATTGCTGATACAACATTTTATAATGCTCAGCAGCAAAAAGAACAAAGTGCAATCATGCAAACTACATAACATTTCCAACAAAAAGCAGTATATCAAAATTTGATTAGTGCAGTCCACGATAAAAACATGGAAAGCAGATTTTTTTTTTACTTGATGGACCAGGAGGCAGTGCCAAACATATTTGTACAAATTGATCATAACGTCTATACATATACATAACAATTAAATAATAAACATATGATGATAGAACTACTTAAAACAGTTGGCCCAATACAGGAGCATAGTAACTTATTTAAATTATGACCATATTCTCAATCAACAAACTTGAATGAATCGAAAAGATTAAAATAAATCGCAACTGTGTATATAGACTACTGTTCCTTTTAAATTACTCACTTTTATGCTTTGGGAAATAAATATACTAAAACATGAAGCCCAACACACTTAAATAAATCAAAAGATTTGAGTATAACACAACCATGTAGAATTAAATGAAAAGAGGTGACTCACTTTTGTACAATAGAAAAATAATTATCCTAAAATGTGGAGCTGAATCATGTGTCAAATAAAATTGATAATCCCCATAAATAATGTACCCAACTAATTAAGATACATCACAACCGTATGTAAGATAAATGTAGGATGTTTTAATAAATGAGAGGAAATAATATACTCATGTATAATAAGAAAAAAATGGAAAATAGATCAAATAATAATCATAAATAATCCTTCTTAAATAAGAGTAAATAATACACTTATATGTAAAAGGAAATACATTGAAATGAGAAAGTAGATCATGGATCAAATAAAATCAATAATAACTGTAAATCATATGAATTAAAATTATTTGATAACCCAGAATTTAAAACTATCACTTAAAGAGTTCACATTAAATAATACGTGAATAGAGAAACTATTATTTAACCAAGGGTAAAAAATACATTATATATACAGTCAGGTCTATAAATATTGGGACATCGACACAATTCTCATATTTTGGGCTCTATACACCACCACAATGGATTTGAAATGAAACAAACAAGATATGCTTTAACTGCAGACTTTCTGCTTTAATTTGAGGGGATTTACATCCAAATCAGGTGAACGGTGTAGGAGTTACAACAGTTTCTATATGTGCCTCCCACTTTTTAAGAGACCAAAATTAATGGGACAAACTAAACAATCCTAAATCAAACTTTCACTTTTGAATACTTTGCAGTCAATTACAGCCTGAAGTCTGGAACGCATAGACATCACCAGACGCTGGGTTTCATCCCTGGTGATGCTCTGCCAGGCCTCTGTTACAGCTGCTGTGTAACAGCAAGCTGCGTGTGCTGGCTCCCTCCCCGTTCTGCCCGCTTACCTGCGTTCCCGTGGCGTGCGTCTCTGGGGATTCCCCTGCCAACAGCTTGCATAGTGACAGCGTTCATAGTTACCATCCACGTGTGCTGCTTCCCCGTTAGACGCGCGCTCTGCTGATTACTTACCCTTATGCTTTCCTGGTTGCCAGGGGAACGCTTCCACGTCAGGGGGGCTGTTCTTGGCTGTCCTATCAGAAGATAGCATATACTATATTAGTCCTTCCTGTCTGCATTCCCACGCCGGTTATAGAGTCTGTTTCCTCAGTTCTATGACCTGCTACTTACTGTGTGCCTAGTGCTATCTGCCTAGTGAATTGACCGTTGTTTGACCCACTTACCTGCCTCGATTCCTGCCTCAGTTTCCTTGTGTATCCTGCCCTGGTTCTTATCCCTTATTATACCTACCTTCCCCGCAGTACCTACTTATCCCCTGAGTGCATGTTTATGTTACCTCTTCGGAGGCCCCGCTGCATGAGTGTGTGTGTGCAAGTCCTAGTGCGTCTCGTCCAGTCCCGTGAACAAACTTCTGTCCTTCATTCTGGGTTTCGTGTTGCTCGTAGTTCGTCGCAGTGTGGTCTCTTCCGGACTGGCTCTGCTCCCACTTACCTTACTGCTCCCATCCTCTCAGTCTGGTTTCCACTCCGGGTTTCCCTTTCTCTTTCTCGAGTCTGGTTCAACGGGGCATGACCAGGCTATTGGGGCGCAGCCAAATCTATCCCCACCATCAGGGGCTCTGGTGAAAACCACCCAATAGCGAAGTTACCGGGCCCCGGCAGTCAACTCATTCACTACCTCTCTCTCTTCCGTGGCCGCCTTGGTTCTCTCCGAGGTAAACCCGGGGCACCACTCCAGTCTACCATCTTCCCCATGACCACTCCGGTTCTCTGCCAGGTAAACACTCTACTGCAAATGTCTTTAGTTCCTGCTTGTTCTTGGGGCATTTTACCTTCAGTTTTGTCTTTATCAATTGAAATGCATGCTCAATAGGATTCAGATCAGGTGATTGACTTAGCCATTGCATAACATTCCACTTTTTAGCCTTAAAAAACTCTTTGGTTGCTTTTGCAGTATGCTTCAGGGCCATTGTCCATCTGCACTGTGAAGCGCCGTCCAATTAGTTTTTAAGCATTTGACTGAATATGAGCAGATAATATTGCCCGAAACACTTACAAATACAAGGGAACCAGTTCCATTGGCAGCCATACATGCGTTCGCCATTACACTACCACCACCATGCTTCACTGATGAGGTTGTATGTTTTGGATCATGAGCAGTTCCTTTCCTTCTCCATACTCTTCTCTTCCCATCACTGTGGTACAAGTTGATCTTTGTCTCATCTGTCCATAGGATGTTGTTCCAGAACTGTAATGGCTTTTTTAGATGTTGTTTGGCAAACTCTAATCTGGTCTTCCTGTTTTTGTGGCTCACCAATGGTTTACATCTTGTGGTGAACCCTCTATATTCACTCTTGTGAAGTCTTCTCTTGATTGTTGACTTTGACACATATACACCTACCTCATGGAGAGTGTTCTTGATTTGGCCAACTGTTGTGAAGGGGGTTTTTTTCACCAGGGAAAAAATTCTTCTGTCATCCACCACAGTTGTTTTCTGTGGTCTTCTGGGTCTTTTGGTGTTGCTGAGCTCTCCGATGTGTTCTTTCTTTTTAAGAATGTTCCAAACAGTTGATTTGGCCACACCTAATGTTTTTGCTTTCTCTCTGATGGGTTTCTTTTGATTTT
>WWET01001314.1:109950-123909 GCA_011038615.1 Limnodynastes dumerilii | reverse complement strand
AGCCTTCAGCCGGCGTAAGGAAGGGGCCATACGCCCGCACAGGGGGAGTGTCGGTGAAAGTAAGCACAGCGCATCGGTGTAGGTCTGGATCAGGTCCTTTGTGTCTAACCAGTGTAGAAAGTCATATACCAAAACTATGAAAAGTTAATAAAATAAGAATATAAAAAACATGTATTAAAGCTATAAGAGGAATCACAAACAGTACAAACTAATCTTATGACCCTGAATAGCAATGTTTATATGAGGATAACTCATTATATTATAAATATCCATAATTACCATGACTTGACTAAATTTAAACAATTTCAATCAATTTCTCAACTGGTTTTAGAAAATAATTTCTTTGTCAGATTGTAAAGGGATCGTATACATTTGGAACTCAAGTTGATTCATCCTTTTAGGGGCACACTAACTACACACCCTAAAGGGAAAGGAGCGCCCTGAGGTCTAATGAATAAACAGATACTGAACCAGGTATTTCTAAGGGGTCTCCCATCCCAGTACTGGCCTGGTCCTGTCCTGCTTTGCTTCTTAGATGTCCAGGATGGTATGACCATTTAGATGTCATATCACAAGATAAGATGGCCACCTGTAGACTGTAGACCTCAGGTGAGAAACCATTTAAATTAAAAGTCTGTGTTGAGTCCCCCTGAAATCAAAGTATCCAAGTAGATCAACTTCATTTTGGATTTAGCTAGCCTGGAATTTATGTTATTAGTCCTCCAGTCTGGTAATACATTCTGAATACCTGCAAATCTGACTATTTGGTATATGGAGCAGTCATGATTTACCCTTAGTGATATTAAGTAGTTGTTCATTCCATCTAATCTTTAAGGGTTTGCTAGTTTCCCCTATGTATATTTTCCCAGATGCATGTTCCAGGAAAAAAATTACATTCCTGGTGTGGCATGTGATAAATTGTCTGATGGAATATTTTTGGTTTATTGATTATATTCTATTTTGTTGGGCCTTTTACAGGCCTTATACATCTTACACTGTCCGCACCTGTGAAATCCTGTAGTTTTAACATACGGTTTTTTAGTAAATCTAAAAGTATTTTTAACTAGTTGATCTCTTAAAAATTAGGGGCTTTTTTATAGATAAAATTTGGTTTATATGGAAGAATGTTTTTTAAGATTGGGTCCTGTAATTATATTGTTTATTGCATTGTGTAAAAAAGGATAAATCTTATTTGGTACCTGATTGTTGTTTTTTTCTTCTGCTTTCTTCTAGGATTAGAGTATTCCTATCAATAATTTTTATACCTTTCCGAGATTTATTGTATGGTTTCCTTTTTATATCCTTTCTCTATAAATTGTTCAGATAATTCTATTGCTTTTGCTTCAGATACATTCTTCTCTGTACAATTACGATAGTCATTTAAATTGGCAAACAGGGATATTATTTAGCCAATTTTCATTATGCCCACTACTCCCACTACTAGTTCACATCTGTAGGTTTAGAATAACTACAAGTGTATAATTTGTCATCTTTAGGTAAAATTGTAAGATCTAAAAGTTCACAGAAATTTTACTATAATAAAAGTTTAGTTTTTAGTATTTTGGTTAAGCTATGAGCAGAATTTAATCGGTTCTTTTTCTGTATGATTGATTATGGTGTATAAAGCGGTTACATCTGTGGTCACCAGACACATCTCATTATTGCATTTGATATTTTCCAGTTTCTTGAGAATATCTCCAGTGTCTTTAAAGTAGGAGGGTGTACTGACTACCACGGGTTGTAGGTAATAATCAATCAATGCGAAAGGTTAGAGGAAATAGAATTAGTCCCTGCAATAATGGGGCGTCCAGGGGGTTGATAGGGTCTTAATGGACCTTAGGTAGAATATAGATTGCAGTGATACTAAACTCTGTGATGGTTAAAAAGTCCACCTCTGAGACTTTCAGTGGGTGATGCACAGAAATGGCCGCATTTTAGCTAGGCTCCTGGCGGTATATGAATCAAATCTACAAACATCAAGAAGCCATCACATTTAAAGCTCTGCAGCACACAACTTACAAGATATCCACAGAGGCTTTGATTACTGGCAGGAGTCTCCATTTACCCCCAGAGTCTGCTTCCGAAGTTGGAAGCCTAAGAAACCCCATGGAGAGCATCCCCTCAATCTACATAAGGGATGTAATGCTGTGGTGGTGGTAAAAGTGCAGAACCAGCTGACTGTCAGAAACAACCATAACTGGGGAAGAGAGGGTGCATTGACAGAGTGGTGTGCACATACAACTACCACCGCTACCCTTACAGATCCCTTACTTGTCTGCGATAGTGGCTGGACTTTTATTTCATCATCTAACCAAGGCACAGTGAAAACCAATAGTTTATCCATACCTCTTTTAAAATAAAACAATAATAAAAAACAAAAAACAAAAGTATAGCACACAAGCGATTGCATTACTTCTGGGGAGGTGTCGATTAAACCGGAGGCGCCATCTTCAAATTGAACAACCGCTATTTTGAGAACTATTTCATCCCAGTGGATGAAACAGCGCATTAAGATATTGGCACCACAGACTTCACTAACTGGTATCCTGTAATTGTCAATGCTGTGAGACCGGTGGCGTAACTAATGTGGGTTTTGTAGGGCTTGTGCCCTGGGCACCGATGATGCCCATCTGATGGGGGTACCATCAGGGCATGAGTCCTACAATACTAACACTTAGCCACCCACCTGTCCTGTCCCATGCTGTCACCACTGAAGCTGGAGGCGCCCAGCTGCAGAGTTCTTCAGTGTGACACTGGCGCAACCTCAGGTTGCCATCAGCGTCATCCAGAGCAGAGAGGGAGCGCCGCCGAGGAGTTCAGCGGGAGGAAGAAGGTAAGGTAAGTAAAGGAGGGGGATTATTGGGACTCTGGGAGAATGAGTAAACATGAGGGGAATTATTTGGAGGCTGAGGAGACATGTGGGGATTATTTGGAGGCTGGGGAGACATGAGGGGATTATTTGGATGATGGGAAGACGTGAGGGGGATTATTTGGAGGCTGGGAAGACATGAGGGGGATTATTTGGAGGCTGGGGAGACATGAGGGGGCTTATTTAGAGGCTGGGGAGACATGAGGGGATTATTTGGAGGCCGGGGGACAAGAGGGGGATTATTTGGAGGCTAGAGAGACATGAGGGGGAATATTTGGAGGGGATGTGGGTCCCCGCTTACAACTATTTCGATAGTTCGAAACTGGCTGGGATTTTGATTGCATATACCTCGAGGAGGAGCTTCAACCCTCTGCAACCTCACCCTAACCCTCCCTCTCCTGAAGCCTGACCCTAACCCTCCCTACCCCGCACAGAAAAGTTAATCACCATAGATAGCGGCGGTGGAGGGATTCGGCGGCAGCATATTTCCGAAGGTGAATGGGTGAAGTATGTCGATTGGCATACTCACCCATTCTGAAAAAAATTGTAGAAAATGGTAAGTATTCGAAATAGTGACATCCGAAAAGGACACGCATTTTTGGTATTTGCCTGGGTTCCATTTACCCTAGTTACGCCTCTGCGTGAGACCAAGAAAATCTTTACCCCTGGTGACACTTGCAACTTTTAGCATAGAGACACCTTGGAGCAGGGAACCGTGCTACTGCAGTATACTATGCTTACTCCTGCTGCTTTCACTAGCAGTGGGAAGGGACGACGAGCGGTGGAGAGTGGAGGAGTTGGATTCATACTTGGAACAAGGCTCCTCTTGGAGTCTAGCTGGGAGGCCCATTGCTTTTGTGTTTCCTTTTTCTGCATCTTGAAAATAGGTGTGAAACCCTGGATGTGTTCTCCGTGACATTACAAGCCTATATTGATTCACAGTGTTTACTGTTTTTCAGATAATAAGATGAGACCTGAGGTTGGAAGAAAAAGAAGGGGGAAAAAAAGGGGGAAATTAAATGAGTCATAGCTAAAACCGACATATATAACACTTTAGACCTTGCGATACCTCTAGACCTGCTTATAGTTTGGTTTTCCCACCATCGGTCCCTCACACTCACACAACTTGATGATAGTCTAGATGATGAACCATTTGTTTTGTTCTATTGTTTACTAAGTTAGAGTTAGTATTGATGATTAAGTACTAATGTTGGTCACTGCCAGGCAGAACAATGTCCAAAATTAAGTTAATGGTTGGAAAAACTAGAAAATTGTGGTTATGTACGACAATGTGGCACATTAAATCTAAGTGTTTTGAAGATTATTCACTCACTAATTCTTTTCTACAGTGGGTTCTACCCTTGCTGCAGCTAACAGTGTTATGCTTCTGGGTTTGTCTCCCTGAGGTCTGGGGTGGGCAGACCCCAACTAACGTTCAAAACGACACACTTGCAAAGCCTTCCATAGGTGTGGGATGAGTCTCAACGACACAACACATAACACAGAATTTGTGCACAATTCACACACAAATAGCCAAGTTAGGGATGCTCACATACCTAATTATAAAATAGTGACCTGGAATGTGGGAGGTTTGAATACACCCATCAAATGTAAAAAGTTACCTCCTATCTAAAAAAAACCAAAGGCTGACATAGGGATAGGGAGGGCAGATTCTTCTGTATGGCTGTCTTGATTAATAACCACAAATACTCTTTTCTTAATGTTTGTGCTCCAAATGGAGCAACATCTTCCTTCTATAACTAATATTCTGGCTCAGAGAGACACACCAAATCTAATAAAAGGGGGTGATTTTTAATCTAGTGGTGAATACAGGGATTGACAAATCCCCTACAGGTGAGCATAGATGGTCTTCACAGTGACAAGCCCTCCAACATTTAATCAATCTACAATTGTCAGTAAACCCATGGCATCTTCTTAATCCTGGTGACACATCTTTCGGCAGCCCTTAGATCATTGTCGAACATAGACTATTTCCTTATAACAAATTCCTTAATAACTTTCCTTAGACATCAAATACAAATTTCGGATCATGCGCACGTTCACCTACTAATTGAATATCCCAGGCCAGTGGCCTCTACTTGTTTTTGCTGATTTTCATGGTATCTATACTACTTGGAGACTTTTTGGTCTTCACTGAATGCCTGGTGTGGGTACTACATGGACGACAATCTTGAACGCTGGGAGGATCTGATTTTATTTTGGGGAGCATCAAAGGCGGTAATGAGAGGCCATATTATTACCTTTATGGCTCATAGACAATGGGAATTCAATGATAAACTGTCTACGCTCCAACAGGTGATGTTCTCAGCCTTTTTGGTCTTGTATAGACCAGCCTACAGACGCAAATTTAGAAGAATACAAGCAGTTAAAATGTTCAGGCCCAATAAAAAGGTGGGGCACACACATAAAAAAGTTTAGTTCACAATATAGCTATTGTCAAGGCACCTCCTGTAGGTGAGTCCCTATCCGTTTGCTATATGTGTACTCAGGAGGTCTGTTGTAAGACCCAGTATAGCTATAATGTGAACTAAACCTCCTTTTTAAGTATATGCTGACACAGTGTTATGTAATGTTTGTATAGAGCGCCGCACCTGTCTTTTGTTCCTTGTAGTTACACAGAAGTTACTCTGGTCCTTGGCTGTACCTCTTTATTTATATATACACTTGCACACATTTCATATATTTGAACTGAAGCGCGGCCTTGTGTGTTTTTTTTGTTACTGTTAGTTTACTATAGTCGCTGCACACTTTTCAAATGGCAGGAGTATCTTAATACGGGTGTGGGTCTCCGAAAATTCGAAATAGCGAACTTTCGAAATAGCGAAAATTCGCAATTTAGTGGTCGAAATACAGATTTTCGAAATTGGCATTTTCTAACCGGGGACTGACTACCCTTAATACAGACCTCCTGAGTACACATATAGCAAATGGATAGAGACTCATCTACAGGAGATGCCTTGATGCTGGGCAGGTGAGCTTAACCCAATATAGATATAGTGTGAAATAAACCTCCTTTTTATGTATTTGCTTCACATATTGTTATATAATGTGTATATGGAGCACCAGACCTGTCTCTTGTTCCTTGAATATTATAAGATGCTGCAACCCCAGATAAGGCCCACCTTATTAGAATTATAAAAAAGCGTACACCGTAAGTCCCCTTTTTACAAAGACCTTAATGAAACACACCATTTTCCTTCCCAAGCAAAATTGAGATCCTCAACTAACTGAATCATACAGACCAATAACACTTCTAAATACTGATTGTAAAATTTTGCCTAAAATCATGGCTATCAGACTACAGACATTATTGCTGTCACTGTTAACTGAACATCAGTTGGGGTTTGTAACAGGGCGCCACTTGGTAAAAAGAGTACGGGCTGCCATAGCAGCTACGATCGCTTAATTGCACTCCCCGCAATCAACAAATCTATTGCTTAGCCTGGACGCCAATAAAGCTTATGATTCAATCACCTGGCCTTATTTGTTTGAAGTTCTAAAGCGTAGATCTTTTGGCCTTGCATTTATAGGCTTAATTTAGTTTCTTTATTCTTCCTCCACTACTTGTTTCTTGGTAAATGGCCTGAGAAGTGAAGAATTGCAGATGGAAAGAGGCACTAGGCAGGGTTGCGCCCTCTCCCCACTTCTATTTAATCTCTACCTAGATGCACTACTACACATTCTCCACAATTGGCAAGAATTTAAGGAAATTATCTGTGGGTTCGGGGGTGATTAAGATGACTGCCTTTGCTGACGATATTTTTCTGTACATATACAACCCACTGGAATTCCTCCCACTGCTCATGGATAAATTGAACGAATTTGGGAGGGTTTATTGCTTAACAATTCATCTAAACAAATCAGTGGCTTTATGTCTCAACCCAGGAGTTAATGGCCCACCCTGAAGCGATACTGTACCATTACACTGGGCAAGAGAGCAGATAACACTTTGGTGTTCAGGTTACAAAAACCGTACCCTACTATATAACGCCAACATGCCTAAAGCTATTACTGAATTAGAAAGACATTTAGAGGGATGTAGGGGTCTCCAGCTCTCCTATATGGGCCGAGCAAACCTGCTTAAAATGATGTCAATCTCCCGATTAATATATATTCTGCAATCCCTTTCTATAATCCTAACCCACTCTGATACCAAAAAACTAAATGGTCTTTTAAAAAATTTCATCTGGAAGGGTGGACGGCCGCGTATCAGTCTCATAAAACTCCGGCAAACAAGATCCACTGGGGGAATTTATTTCCTGGATCTCAAACACTATAATCAGACAACATTGTTGCAGCATTGGAGGGACTGGCTGTCAGACACCTTCTATACTAACACTTTACTAGAAAGGGGTCTCCTCACGTATATGACCTGGCTTCTTTTATCCATCTGCACTATCAGGAACTGGAACAATCAATGCAGGAAAATCCTCTTCTGTGGTCGACGAAGAAGCACATGATAAGACACAACCTTAAATTGAATTCACACACATCTCTACATTTACTCTTTCTCCATAACCTGCACTTTCAGCAGGGACGGACATCCTTCCCCTTCAGAATGTGAAGGNCCCCCTGAAGATGAGGGGGGGGGGGGGGGGGGGGGCAGGGCGTCATCTCTATCTAGGCAATAGTGGATAGGTCTAATATATGCCCTCTGACTTGTTGTTGAATGTTTAGACTTTTTGCACCCCTTGCCCTTTGCATATTATCAAGCACAACACTATATAGCAATTGTAATTAGCCTCGTCGAAGAAGAACTGGCATAACAGCCTGTACCCTCACATTTTTAAAGCCCAAATGCCACATAAAGTAATATCCATACTTTGCAAAAACCTTAACAATCCACTGAACTATGAATCCATAGCATCAGGTCTTCCTACCTAGCAATCACATTTTCCTCAACTTATAATAGAGGATATTTTAAAGGCATTAGAATAATCTTGAAAAATGTTCCCAGCTAGCCGATATATGGAACTATTTATAATCATAACATACTAAAACATATCTGACACCCCAAAAACGGCTTGTGTTGTCCAACATTTGCTATAAATGCTGGTGCTGATTTATTCCACTGCCTAGGGGAGTGCCCCTTTAACTGTCATTATTGGCTTAATGTCTGAAAGTATGCCATGGAAACACTGGTCAATTATGTACCATTTACACCGGATTAGTCCATTTTGGGAATACTGCCCACTGGGCAAAAACTAGGGAGGGGTGGTAAGAAACTGCTGCTAGCCATAAGAGCGGTAGCAAAAAAAAAGATATTCTCCAGGGGGGTGATTCAGGGATGCGATTGCGAAAAGATCGCAAATATACGCACCTTAGCTAAGATCTTACCATGTTCCAGCCCACTGCATAAACAGTCACTCCCCTTGCAAACAGCGGTGGATCTTAAACTTAGACCACCATTGACTAACCCTAACTCTGCGCTGTCATTTAAGATCTTAAGTGACGTAGTAGCGTTCATTTAAGATCCTAAGTGTCTGCCCGCGCCCACTGTTTAAGATCCTAAGTGTCAGTCCGCGCCCACTTTCCCTCATTTCCCTGCCTCCCCCCGCCCATTTCCATGCAAATCCTTAAGATCTTAAACTTTCGCAGCACTTAAGATCTTAAGTGCTTGCGATCGATTCAAATTTACGCTCCTAACCGCTACGTATGCGCATGCTTAGTAATGCGAATTTTCTAAGATCCTAAATATACGCTCCTAAGTTCCGTGGAAATCGTATCTCTGAATCAGCCCCCAGGTGGGTAATAGGCTAAGGCCTATTTCCTTATGGAAAAAAAATGTTCCTATTGCAAATGGATTGGCTGGAGGCCTCAGCAGCCAGGGATACAGAAGTGGAGACATTTTTGGGCACTTGGGAGAGCTATATTGACACTCTTCGCCCGCACCTTAAATCTTGATTATTCCAATGTTTCCAATATACCTCATGGTTTCTCATCAGAACCCACCTGTTGTAATGTAAAAGGAAAAAAAAGAAAGTACTATTTTCATAGGGTATTTCTTCTAGCCACTGGATTCCTTAGTTTGGTGTGTAGGCGGCAAGGGTAGGCTGTGATGTTGAATTTTTTTCTTTTTTTTGAGCAAACAATTACCACTGTCCAATGTTCTAAGGTCAACACGCTTAGTAGTGAGCAGTCTCTCTCTCTCTCTCTCTCTACCCTCCCTCTCTCAATACTTAGATGACTTTTGTCTTCTTTTCTTATTCAAATAAGAAAACAACAAACGACTGTAATTCATTGTGAAACTTTAATATTATAACATAGCATATTGAATTACTATGTATCTCCAGTTTCCAAATGCTTTGGATGCAATGTTTAACAGAACCTTATTGTCATCTAAATGCATCTATTCTTTTGATGCTTGTTTTCATTGCCTTGTATTGTTAATAAAGAGAATTTTGAAAAAAAAAGTCTAATAGAATATTTTCTACATACTTTTGTATTAGTGTAGAAAAATTATTTCTAATCCCTGCAGCAGGATCTCCTCTCAACTTTTTATATGTTTCCTGGTCCCCTAGTTGTCTGTTATTTTCTGTTAGAAACTTATGTAGTACTACATAGTTTATCTTTCCCTTTTTAAGACCCATTCAGTTTTTTTCTATTCTCTTATTTACAAATACAGTTCAGTTTTAATTAAAATGTGAATATTTACAAATATAGTACGGTAATCATGGAATTATATGTTAAGGCATTTTTCAGATACGAAGATGTACATATAAATTATTTCAGATACAATTTCAGATTTTTCTCATTTCATGAGCCAATACCATATATGGAGCATCATATATAATAACCATTGGTGGCACTAATCATTATTTTTCTGCAACTGAACTTAAAGTGGATTCCCTAATATATATAGGGATGGGATATTTAAAAAAAAAAAAAAAAAACCTAGGACATTTCTTTTTTAAGGACACTGGCCCAGATCCAGGCTTAAGTACAACAGAGAATTTATGCATGCTGCATTCGTAAATTTGGCTGATCGTACGTAACTTGTTCGTAACTACGTACAAAGGGATGTGTCATCCCTACGCAAGCAGAAAATAAAAATTTTAGGCGGAGGGAGGCATTTAAATTATACAGTATGGGCTGGGTTAGGCAGTTACGTGCGACAAGGCGATACGTACGACCACATATATGCAATGAAAAGTTAAGGTAGGGTTTGGAACTCATAAATCAACTAAATTATGTGCATTCGAGGGGAGTGCCCGGTGGAGTGCATAATACTTGCAATCGCACTTAAAGGGAACTTAAGTCTGGATCTGGGTCACTGTGGACTTCAATATTACTGTCGGGAGTACTTCCCTGATTGAACTCTTCTGAACCGTGAGCTTGTTATGGCCACACTTTCACTGGGAATCACTGTGTATATAGTTTTTGTTACATTCTATTGTTGTTTCAGAATTTTTCACATACAACTATATCTTTTGTTACTTACTCGATACTGTGTTGTTAGTTTTGCCGCATATGTTTGATTTTTTATTCTTCCACATAGAATTTAGTAGACTATATAATCACCATTTAATCTTTATTACTACACAATTTTTCCTTTCTTTATTTTTTCTTAATAAGTAGTTATTTGGATACACATATTGGAAACAGTCAGGTGTCTGCTCTAGTTCAACCATATCACATGCTTTCTTATTAGCCTAAGTACACCTTATTTAAATCCCTGGCACAGTGTCACCTGTGTCAGTGCAACAAGCACCTGTTGTTAATTTCCTTGGTTCCTGAGACTCCTTAGACCAGATTTACTAAGCTGCGGCAAGGCAAAGTGGAGATGTTGCCCATAGCAACCAATCTAATTCTAGTTCTCACTTTATTACATATTAAAAAAAGTAAGCTAGAATCTGTTTGCTAGGGGCAACATCTCCACTTTTAGTTTCATGCAGTTTAATAACTCTTGTGTGTTTTCAGTTCTCTTCATGTCAGCACTGCTGTTCTGCATCTCTGATTATTGTAGTCTCATCTCCAAGGGCCAATCCTGACTTGCGAACGCCAGGCCACTTACGCATGCAAAGTGCGTAAGTAGCCTGATTTGACTGGTACGATAGTAACACTAGCGTAGCAAGAATCGTACAGAACTTAGTTCCGTACGAGCCCATTTCCGAAGAAATGGGCTGTGCTTCCCCTCCACCTGCTAAAGTGGGTGGGGGAAGCATGCTAATTATACAGTGTGGGAGGGGGCTTATGGACCGCTGAGCCACATGATTTACTTAATGAAGGTTTATGGCAGCAAACACAAGAGAGGGGAGTGACAGGGGCATTCACTCTCCTCTCTCTTTCGGACAGACAGTCTCATGCACGTACGGAAAGCACGCAGAAATCTGGATCAGACTCCAAGTGTGTGCAGTTCCCATCACAGCACTCTCTGTACTACAAGCTCCAGCAGTCATCATCTGCAAGTGTGTGAAGTTCCCAGCACAGTGCTCCCAGAACTACATGCTTTAACAATCAGCATCTACAAGTGTGTGCAGTTCTCATTCTGTTGCCCCCTGCACTACAAGCTCCAGCAATTATCATCTACAAGTGTCTGCAGTTCTCATTGAATCGCTCTTTGTACTTCAAGCTCCAGCAAGCAACATCTACAAGTGTACATAGTTCAGTCCCAACTGCTCAGTATCATCGCAGTTCATACTGCTCAACATGATCGCATTCCCAACTGCTCAGTATCACCGCAGCATTCACTGTTCTAATGTTTCTACTTCACTCTGGTCCTTTTCAGAGCGTCTTTGCGGTTTTCTCCGCGATCTACCTCTCAGCATCCTCTGTATTCCACTGGTCTTTCTCTCATCGTGACCCTGATCATGTTACAGCCAATCAGTAAGCCGTACATCAAATACCCACATTTCCTATATTCTGCCAATAACCCAGGGGTTCCTGAGTCAGACCCCCAAATTCCCTGGTTTTGTGACACTTGAGGGTTAATAGTGCTGGCAAGTTTCTCTATAACATATGGTTTTTTCCGAGGGAAAAATGGAGAGAATGGCATTTAGGCAGAAAAGACCATAAACGCCTGGCTGGCAGGCTCCTCATTCCAGGCAGCAAAGGTTTAAGCTTGCTGGGGTCTTAGCCAGTTAGATTAGAGGGGCGGGACAATGATAGGTTATATAATAGCAGTTTGGGGGTTGTCTTGTAGCCTTCTGGAATTTTGTGCCCTCTCTTCCCTTCCCCTAGGGATTTTAACATATCTTTTTTGTTGCAGTTGGGGCATAGTGTTGCGGTATTGGTGGGATGGTCAACATTTATGGCTCTAAGCTCTGGCTTGAGGTATGGTGCGTGGAAGGCACACTCCCCCTGAGATGAACAAGGAGACTATGCTTGCTGACTAGTCTTTCCCGGTTGCCTCCTCGGTTACACTCCGGGGTGTGCAGTATGACAGGGGTGTGTGCTGCCACTGGCCATTTCCTCTGGGGCGCCGAGGGCAGGGGGTTCCTGCCCTCTGTGAGGATCGTTTGCTCCCATTTGCTGACCTCCCACCTGCTATTGCCTCCACCTTTTTCTTCCCATATAGTCTTATCTAATCAATCAATAAACTATGCCCCCAATTCTAAAGCCCTACTGTTGTCGTGTCATTTATTTCTTGGTGAATGGTGTGGGTGGCCTGGTCAGCCATTGGCAGTTTATTACAATACAATCATCAATGGGATATTTAACGTATGTCCTAGTGGTAACTTGTAACTAGTCCATTAATTAATAAGTTAATTTTTTTTAAATTTTCAAACTAATTGTAATACATTGCAATCCTACACTACAGATAAAACAAAAAAATATATTAAACCTCAATAAAAAGAGGAGGAAAGAAAGAGGTGCATTGGGGTAGATCCAGAACTCCGCTTTCACTACGTTTACTCGCGTAGCGTATTTACGCGTGCGTACCTTTTATACACTCCCCTTGGCACACCCCTTGAATGTACGTATTTTGTCTGAGATCCGCTTTCCAAACCCTACCTTAACCTTTGCCCACGTAAACGATGTCATCCTCACACGTACAGATGGGGAACACGTATTTACGCAGCTAAGCAAGCCCATACTGTACACTTTAAATACAAACCCCCGCCGACATAGCATATTTCAGACGTATTTTTGACTCACGTAAAATTGGCACGCCCACACTTACGGATTTACGCAACAAATACATGAATGACCCATACGCTCAGAGTTATGCTACGTTACGGAGCGTATTTTCTATTGTGCGCATCCGCAGTACTTACCAAAACGCGATTTTACGTGTCTGCCATGCGTAAATTCGCTCACAAGCGTTGTTCTGGATCTGCCCCATTGTTTGTAACCAGGGAGCATAATAAGAGATAATCAATAGTTTAATTAAATTATGTCCTCTAAAAATTAAAAACTCTCCTTCCTAAAACAATTTGTTAGAAAATGCTTTAACCACCCTAATCTCTTGCTGCCTCCCTGGACTAATGCGTTTCACAGGTAGTATTTCAGAAGGATATCTAGGAAAAGTAGATGTGGCTGCATTTTGGGGAAGACAAAATGGACTATCCTGTCTTAGATATTATTGACAGTGTGGCAAAAAAGGTAGATTGGAGACCTAATAGGAATTGTTTTTTGTGGAAGAAAGGGAGGTTGTACAAATTGCAAAACACCTTCCCTGCTGATACCTTCCACAGGGCCGCCCTCAGAAATTGTGGGGCCTGGGACTGACAAAATATGTGCCCCCCCCCCCAAAATCACACCTAATAAAAAAGTGAAAACAAAAAAGGAAAAACCGCAGTTATCAATAGGTTTTTTAATTCATTCTATTTTATAAAGTTTTAAACTAGCAACAAACCCCTCCCCAATTATATAATTATCAAACAGTAAGAGTTAAAAGTAAAGAAATACTACTTACCTTTCGCTTGGTCACAGTGCTGGCTCTTCCCGACCTCCTTCCCAGCAAGCCCGACACTCTCACTCTGCGCTGGGGAGGAATGGGATGTCAGGCTGGGCGTACTGCTTTGGAGGTGCAGCAGAGGCAGGTGCGGATCTTGTATTTTTTCTTTCATCTTCTTTTGACTCCTTTCATTTTTTTTAATCCTCACCCACTATCTTTCCCACACTCT
>WWET01001314.1:44635-59754 GCA_011038615.1 Limnodynastes dumerilii | reverse complement strand
CTAATTTAATTTAGAGTTTATTTATTATTTTGTTGAGGATTTATATTTATTTTCTATTTTAAGAATCAAAGTACACTTATTTATTATTAGTCTATGTATTGTCATATGATCTTTTATTGTATTACCATTTTTTCTCAGGGATTGATTTATATATGTTTTTTGAGAAATTATCTATGATCTAATTTAGAGTTTATTTATTATTTTGTTGAGGATTTATATTTATTTTCTATTTTAAGAATCAAAGTACACTTATTTATTATTAGTCTATGTATTGTCATATGATCTTTTATTGTATTACCATTTTTTCTCAAGGGTGGGATTGATTTTCCCACTCTATAGCGCTGGTCACTTTGGACCGGATCCAGATCGTCAGGTGATTTATGCACGCAAGTAATCCTAGCGTTTAAACTTTGTTCCGTCCGAGCCCATTTGTTCCGTCATAGCCCATCACCTGACTGAACCGGCATGCGCCCTCCAGATGTTACGCTAGGATTACTATAGTAATCCTAGCGTTTAAACTTTGTTCCGTCCGAGCCCATTTCCGTGCAAATGGGCTGTGCTTCCCGGGCTGTGCTAAAGCGGGCGGGGGGAAGCATGTAAAGTATACAATGTGGGAGGGGGCTGTACGACCGCTGATCCGGCCGGCGCAGTTAAGGCAGGCTTATGGCAGCGTAAGCTGCCATAAAGCCCGCCCGACAGAGGGGAGTGACAGGGGTGTGCACTCCCCTCTTTCTCGCGTAATTTCAAACCCCTGAGCGCACGGAAAGCATGCGGGGGTCTGGATCCGGTCCTTTGTTCTTATAGATTTTGCATATAGCATATCGTTTTTTTGGCGTCTTCAGGCCATATGCCTTCTTTTCTATTATACATAGCACTAGTCACTTTTGTGAAAATTAAGATTTACTATCGATTGTCTTGCTTAATATTATTCTTTGTAGAGGTGAAAGTAATGTTTTTGTTAAAGTTAGTTTTGTAATCCTAGTTTTAATTGTAAAACTTAATATAGCGCTCATTCACTATTTTTCTACTGTGGTGTAATAAAGCTGTCTGGACAAATGAGGGGAATATAAGACTGGATGCTCACTCATAAAGAGGGGCTATTTATATATATAACACTAACACTGGCTGACCATAGAGAGGGGCAACATGAGGCTGGGTGGACACACATAAAGAAGTGGTTATAAGAATGGCTGAACACAATAAAGGGGCAATAAGACTGTTTGGACAAACAGAATTTGAGGACAACAAGGTTGACTGGACACAAATAAAGAAGGGGCAGTAAGGCTGGATGGACACAGAAGGTGGGGGCATTAAGGCTGGCTGGGCAAACAAAAGGAAGGGCAATAATGCAGGTTGGACAAACAAACAGAAGGAGGGAACAATAAGGGTGACTGGACACAAATAAAGAGGGAACAATAAGGCTGTCTGGACAAAAAAGGAGGGGCAATAAGACTGGCTTGGCACACAAAAGGAGGGGCAATAATGCTGATTGGACAAACATAAGGAGGGGACAATAAGGCTGACTGTACACAAGTAAAGAGGGGGGCAATAAGACTGTCTGGACACAGAAGGAGGGGCAATAAGGCTGGATGGACACTCATAAAGAGGGGGCTATAAGACTGGCTGGACAGAGAGGGGGCAATAAGACTGGCTGGCCACAAAGAAGGAAGGGACAGTAAGGCTGGTTGGACACCCAAAAGAAGGGGCAATAAGGTTGGTTGGATTCGTCCGCCCCTAGAAATGGCCCTGTGGGGGAGCTATCATTGTTTTTCCCTAGTGGTTACCTGATCATTTAATTAAACATGGAGCATTCAGTGTAGATATCATGACCCACGTGACATGTACACAATGTGATTACTCATTGTTGACCTGTTTACTTTGCCAAATGCAAGACACATCTAAACTTCTGGATTTACACTTCGAGCACTGCTACAAACAGAATATTTATACTATAAAGCTAATTTACAGATAAGTTATACATTTACAGACAATGATAAATCACACAGTATAGGGGAAAGCAAACTTGGGCATTGACCCTCAGACCTTTGAATATGCTTTTAAGTTGTTGCACTCCTGATCAAAGACCTTGGCAAGGATTCACAACCCCGTAATTTTTAACATACATGCCTAATTTTACGATTCTAGCTACTACATATGTGTAATTAGGCACGTATGTTAAAAATTATGGGGTTGTTAATCCGGCTCCTTGATAATAAATATAGCTTAGTTAGTAACCATCATATTATGTCTTAAACATTTTGCTTTAACATGTTAGACTTCTGTTAAACTATATATATATATGTTCAAATAGAGATATATATTTTTTTACATTTACACCACAGCCAAAAGATCTCAATTAAAGACTTTTACTGTTACTTAGAAAATATATTAACTAAAAAGGAATCCCAAAACCAATATATTCCTAGTCTTGGGTTTTACAGAATATATTCCTACCTGAGTGGATTCCAATCCTTATCCAGACAGGTAAACCTGGCAAATGACGTAGTTCAAAAGAGCCCATAAAACTGAGAATATCCAAAGCCATCCTAGATATATCTACTGCATGTCTATTCCCATTACGATTTGGAAGTCCACTGACCACCATGTAGGCATCTCCAATGGTTTCAACCTGAACAAAACAAGAATATTTAGAGAGTTAATCAGTACTGCTTAATCTGGAAACACAGAACATAGAAACATGGAATGTGATGGTAGATAACACTCTATACATCCAGTCTGACCAATATTTTTTTTTACTCATCCTATGGATGTTAGTCCAATATTTGACCCTTTAGTTAGTTTAAAGTTTAGGATAGCCTTATATTTATCACAAGCATGTTTTAATTGTCCTACTTTGATAGCCTCTAACAGCTCAGATATAAGACTATTCCACTTATCAACTTTCCTTTTGGTAAAGTCATGTTTCTGCACATTTCCTCTAAACCTTCCAGTTTATATGCCACCTTGCTATACCTGGTTAAATAGGTTGATATATTTGAAAGCTGCTATCATATCTGCACTTCTCTATTCAATACTCCCCCATAACTTATTACGGGTCATAGTAAATCCTATTATAGGGATGTGTGGAGCCCTATTATTATGACATAGTAAGCTCTATTAATAACAATTTTATATTATATGACATCAATAAGATGCAGTCTGTATATTTTGTAGTAGTCACCATGATGCAGTCTGTATGATTTGGTCTGTAAGTATGGTGATCATTAGAATGTGGTCTGTATTGCATGACAGTCACAAGGATGTGGTTTGTATTGCATTGTGGTCATTATTCTGCAGCCTGTATTGCATTGTGGTCACTAAGCTGCAGACTGTTTTACATAGTTTCAAGGTAATGTAGGTAATCTGGCGCTTCCGTAGGGGTTAAATAAAAAAACATTTTTTAATATAACATACAAATGACACGAAACATAAGCACCATATAAAAGCCCAATGGCTAGAAATGGCATAGAACAAATGAGTAAATAGTACATAAAAATGAAACACTCAATAAAAGCAGAATCCCCAATCATGTGCAGTGATAATGTTATAATGTTCATCCAGCGTGACAACCACAGTTCAAACTGCACCCCACTGTAAACTCTTGCACAGTGTAAACAGCTGGAGTGAAGAGGATGAAAGTATAATTCCGCTGTGAGGTCAATAACAAGGCTGTCTGGCCAGTAGAGAGTGTAACCATCAGGTGT
Source organism: Limnodynastes dumerilii (assembly GCA_011038615.1). Taxonomy (NCBI): domain Eukaryota; kingdom Metazoa; phylum Chordata; class Amphibia; order Anura; family Limnodynastidae; genus Limnodynastes; species Limnodynastes dumerilii. The sequence goes on along the minus strand of WWET01001314.1, from coordinate 56,050 downwards.
AACAGGCTCCGTATTTATCACAATGTACCGTGCCAAGTAGCAGTCCAGGTAATGTCCAGGTAATATGAGCTGAAAACAATCAATCAGGTAGTAAAAGAATAGAGAACCTTCTTGGAGACTTCGGGCCTGATCCAGACCTATGCCCGCCTTCGCTAGGATGGCAGGCGTAAGCGTAAGATCGGCTGAAAAGCCGATCTGCGCATGAGCAGGGCAGATGTTGCCCGGGCGTGCGTAGGAACAGCGTAGGGACGCTGGAGTGGGCGTCCCCCTAGCATCCCTACGTTAAGATTAGTGTAGGTGTGTGGGGGAAGGTAGTTTATTGAGGGAGGGTGGGAGGGCTTAGCGGTAGTACGCTCGTGTGCAAGCGTGTTACCCATTGCTTACGCCGGCTGAAGTTAGGGAGTGTCGGGGAGAGTGGACGCTGATACGCTGTGCTTTAGTAAGCACAGCGCATCGGCGTAGGTCTGGATCAGGCCCTTCGGGAGGTATACTCTCAGGGGTATTTACCCTAGCTCCTGTTGATTCAGTGGTGCCTGTATGCCTCTCCCGTGCTCCGTAGTCAGGGACGCTTAGGCTGATAATGAGCGCTTGTAAACCTCTGTGTGCACTACAGATGGGGCGCTCGATGCAGATGCAGAGTTGAAGCTTGCTGTCAGAGATCTCTGTTAGTTTAGCTTGCAAAACAACGCGTTTCGCCCAGGGTGGGCTTCATCAGGGACAGTCTTTTGTTCTGCAGTGCTGGTTTCATTGGGAGAGATGGCAGTAGTTATAGGTATCATACTATGGAGGCGCGGCATGGGTGGCCACTTCTGGCCAATGATCAGGAATGGCTCCAATCAAGCCATAGTAATGTTAACCCTTCGATGTCCAGGGTTGTTGCAGAGTCACCAAACTCCAAAGGCATAGGTTCAATGGCTATAATAATGTTAGTGTAAAGGGGTGGTGTAGTTACATCGTAGAATGCGTGGGGTTATCCTCCAAGGGTTTCCCAGTTTGTTATCTAGTAGTTCCTAGTAGTTCCTATAATCCAATATTTAACAGCCTGGATGTAGCATCGGGTTGGGGGACTGATGCCATCCTCCATCAGGTGGTTGGGTTGGAGCGCGTTAGTTCCATTGGAATAAGTCCAAATCCAGATATCTAGTGTACGGAACTGGAGTCATACTAGGGTATGTTCAAAGTATGGCCCACATAATTGATAATATGGAACATGTTACAAAGGCGGGTGGAATGCGTTAGTTCGCATGTGGTAAAACGAGTTTGTAAAAAAAAATTGAGAAACACTGGTATTAAACAGTTCAATAACCACAAACTAGTCCCACAAACATATTAGAGATTAGTGCACTGTACATACGGCATGAGACATAAAAACGGTATGCATTAAACATCAAATAAGAAGCTCCCAAGGTCGAGGTCAATGTTTAGCCCCTTGGGTGCCAGAGTACCCATGTTGTATATCCACCTGGTCTCCTCTCTGGCCAAGTGGGCTATATAGTTTCCCCCCCTCCAGTGTTTTGTTACTTTGTTAATTCTAACAAACTTCAGGAGTGATGTGTCCCGGTTGTGTTTTTCTAGGAAGTGGAGGGGAACACTGTGGTTCTTCATTCCCTTTTTGATATTATTCATATGTTCATAAATCCTGGTTTTAAGGCTTGTTTTTGTGCGGCCTACATATTGTAGGCCGCAGGGACACTCTAACAAGTATACAACCCCTTCCGTGTTGCAGCCCATGAATTCTTTAATGGGGAAAGATTTGCCTGTGATGTTGGACATGAAGGATGTTTCTTTACGTGTTCCAGTGTTGGATGTTCTACATGGCAGGCATTTAGTACAGTAGTCATATCCCTCACTTGGGGTACTGAGCCAGGTCCTCTGTATGTTGGGAGCAAGTGCACTGGGTGCTAACACATTTTTTTTTAATTTTGTGGTCTCCTGTAAATGATTTTAGGATGGGGTGGCAGGATAGTACTAAGTTTAGGGTCCTTCAGTAAGATGGGCCAGTGTTTCTTAAGTGCTTTCTCCAATTTCCTATAGTGACTACTAAAGTTAGTTACAAAGAGGGTGTTATCCCATTTTTCTTTCTGCCTATTTGGGGTATTTTTGGTCCTGAGGAGGGTAGATCTTCCTAGTTGTCTGTTTTTTGAGAGGGTCTCTTCCACTAGTTTCTGGTCTTAATTCCTACCTAGGAATCTGTTTTTAAGTGACTGCCTATATGTCATAATCCGCCAAAGATCCGCAGTTTCTTCTTATGCGGCGGAATTGCCCCTTGGGATATTTCTCAACCATTGGTTACTATTGGCTGGAATATAGGTATTTGTATCTACTTTCTTTATGAAAGTCTTGGTGGATAGCTGGTTGTTTTGTACCATAAGTTCGAGGTCCAAAAACTCAGCTCTAACCTTACTGGTTTGTGTCGTAAACCTGAGGTTCAAAGAATTATCATTAAGGTAATCCTGGAATTTGACAAGTTCTTTATCATCCCCCTTCCAGAAGCAGATGACATCGTCTATGAATCTTTTCCATATAAGAATATTCTTCCGGAAGGGGTTGGTGTCAGGCCAGATGTCCAAATTTTCCCACTGGGCTACAAACAGGTTTGCGTACCCTGGCGCAAAATTTGTGCCCATAGCGGTTCCGCGAACCTGTCTGTAGAATTTGCCCTCAAACATAAAGTAGTTGTGGGACAGTATAAATTTAATTGCATCCAGTATGAAACTTTTTTGCACTGGGTCCAAGCCTGATGCACGAGCATAAGTGCAATGTGATGGCAACCTTTGTCATGATCAAAAACTGAATAAAGCGATGTGATGTCGCTAGTAAGTAAAGTATATCCGTCCTGCCACTCAAAACTGTCTATGTGTTCCAGAATATCAGTGGTGTCTCTGAGATAACTTGGTTGTTTCTTGACCAATGGTTGAAGAAAAAGGTCTATATATTCTGAGAGGTTTGTGGTGATACTACTAATCCCAGAAATAATTGGCCAGCCTGGTGGGTTTTGTAGATTTTTATGAATTTTAGGTAACTGATAGAAGATGGGGATGCGTGGATGTTCGTTATACAGGTATTGGTATTCAGTATTTGTGAAGATGCCTTTGTCCATGGCTCCCCTAAGCAGAGTTTTGAGTTTATTATTGAATTGGGTGGTGGGGTCCTGACTGAGAGGTTCGTAAGTACCTGTGTCACCTAGGATATTGTCAGCCTCCTTTAGGTATGATATTCTATCTAAAATGAGCACCCCTCCCCCTTTGTCTGCCGGTTTCAGAACTATTGACCTATCTTCTTTGAGGTTATCGAGTGCTATTCTTTCTTTTTTGGTCAAGTTGTTCCTGGGAATCCAAGTATTAAGTTTCTCTATCTCATCTTCCATTTCCTTCTGAAACATCTCCACAAATGGTCCTTTTAAATATAAGGGGTTACATGTTTTTTTCTCAAGTTGGTATGGGTAAATGTACCAACTTGTTGGTTGGTGTCTTCAGTAAATTTGGTGGAATCCTTCCCTAGGAAATATTTCTTTAGGGTTAGATTCCATATGAACCTGTTTAGGCCCAAGTATGTGCCAAATTTATTGAGGGATTTACTGGGGGCAAATTTGAGGCCTCGTGTGAGGACATCTTTCTCAATGTTGGTGAGTTCCCTTGTACTAAGGTTAAAGATGCCCTCATCTGTGCACTTCACCTCCTTTTTTGTTTTGTCCCTATTCTAAGGTTTTCCTCCTCGCTTCCCTCGCTTTCTCTCTCTCCCATTTTTCTTTTTGCTCCCGTTTGGGGTGCTCGGGCCTCTAGCTCCATAATGGTGTTGCCCCATGGAGCATCCGTTGAGAATGGGGGTGAGTGTTCCCGAACAAGCTCCAAAAAATGAGAGAGACACTGTTTAGCACTGGAATGGAGATAAAGTGCTGCCTGATCTGCAGGGGGTGATCCTCCTGATCCCTCTCTAGTTTTTCTCTCTTCTGAGAGTCTTCTAAGGAGGGTTGATCTATTTAAATTATCCCTCCTCTCTGCCTCCTCTAAGCCTTTTTGGTAGCTAGTCTGTGCTAAATGTAGGTTCCTGCTAATGATGGGGGCTCCGGTATTTGGAGGTTGTGATGTATTGATAATATTGGATGGTAGTGCAGGTGGAGGATTGTGGTTACGTGGGCGGGGATTAGGATCTTGATGTTTAAAGTGGTCGGTGGTGTGTTTAGGATTATTTCTGGAGTTGTTTTTTTTGTTATAATAGGGATGTGGATACTTCCCACCATTGTTTTAACTCAGCTGTGAGTAATTTTTTGTAACTGGTAAATTGGTTATAGAAACTTTTTTCATTGATAATCACTTTGAATGTGTTGGTTTTTTTTTTAAAAGAGTTCTTCCAATTTTTTTATTTATGTTTTGTTGTGTGAAGCGCATGTTAAATGTTTCCCTTAATAAATGGGTGAACAATGAAGTACTAATAACTTCAATCAGTGGCTGCTGCCTGTAATAGACCAAGGGAATGTGGTAGACAATTGTAAGGACAAATGTCTATTATTGGCGCTGCCTTCCCACTAAGTGGATGTTGTCTCTTGACTACCTTTGGGGCTTCTCAGATTGCCCCTTAAGTCTGAAGATGCAAGGTAATGTAGGTAATCTGGCGCTTCCGTAGGGGTTCAATAAAAAAATTTTTTTTAATATAACGTGCAAATGACACAAAACATAAGCAACATATAAAAGCCCAATGGCTAGAAATGGCATAGAACAAATGAGTAAATAGTACATAAAAATGGGAAGGCAGCGCCAATAATAGACACCTGTCCTTACAATTGTTTTACATAGTTATTAGAATCCATACTAAACAGCTGCAGGGGTCCTCCAAGTACTCTGACAGAAGCATTAAAGTAGATGATCCCTTGCAGGGCTGCTTTACTATGATGAGAAATACTAAAAGGAACAGAGTGTTGTTTAAACAATTAAAAAACAATTAAACTATGTTGTAATAGGCCTTCCCCTCTTAAGTGTATCTTTCCATGACTTCAACCAGCATTCTACTTGAAATGTTTGGGAAAGAATAATAGTGATATGGCTAAGAAATACATAAAGTTCAATACATATAACCCCAAAGAATGTAATACTATATAAATGTCAAATTAAGCATCGGGACTAGCAGGATACCATAGAAAGATTCTACTCAGTGGATCAGTTGATAAGCATGTCAAATTTCAGGAGGAGGCAACATAAGTTTGCCTGGTAGCTCATCATATGGAGATAAATGGAACTGGTGTGTTATAAAAACTGCAGTTCCAACAATCACTGTTGATGCGTTTTAGGGCATTGCTCTTCATCAAGTGTTTTTACCCATATCACTCTTGTTCTGTCCCCAACATAAATTGGAATGCTTGTTGTAGTCATGGAAAGATACACTTAAAAAGGGAAGGACAATTACAGCTCCTACATATTTTAGATTGTGTTACTGACATTCAGTTCCTTTTAGTATTTGTCATTTCTGTATTGAAAGGTGGTTACAATACAGTCTGTGATATGGATGTCACTAGGATACAGTTTTCAATGCATGGCAGTCACTAGGAGGCAATCTGTATTTAATTGCAGTCACTAAGATGTTGTCTATTCATTTCCCTTATTTCAAATGTCTAATGTGTACTTACCGGGGAGGTGTGTGGACTTCATAAATATAAGTGCATGAGCGAATGTGTTAGAGGGTATAATATGTAATGTTGGGAGAATTTTGTCATATAGGTTTTACTATTTAATGTGGGGAGAGTGATGTGATGAAGGGTATAATATCTTTTTTTTTATTTTTATGAACTCTTTATTATACACATTGCACAAAAACATACAATATTATGAATACAATATAAAAACGTTTGCAACATTACATAAGAAAGTCCTTGCTTATTGTACCATTTGACATTAGTCAGATTATACTTGCAAGATATTCAGGTAACATCTGTAGTGTATCCAAATGCAAACAAGTAACTACAAAAACTTTGATTGGATTATCATGATATCAGTCATGGCTCACCCCCAAGAAGAAGGCACACAAACTAAATGACAGGAACAATATTACATTCGAAGAGTAATGTGTTGCAAATATACTGGGACCCAACCAGGACTAAACCCAGATCTCAATTAGTTATGATGATAGGAGGATCACCCATAACCTCCCTAGTTAAATACCATTCGGTGTGCTGCAAACAATTACGGAGCTGTCTTTTAACCTGCATGGGTAATGTGTCAATATACCCCTCCCATACTTCAAAAAATCCCTCCACCTTATTAGATCTATCAAGAACTGTTTCGATTCAATCCATTCGAAATACATATGTTAATTTATCTAAGAATAATGAAAATGGAGGCGCTGAGGTATCCAACCACCTTTGTAAAATGGTTTTACGGGCTGCCGCACTAACTGCCAGTAAGAGTTTGTTGAGCCCCCGGGGAAGCTTCTGGTTTGAGGGTAAAATTCCCCAAATCCCCCACTCTGCTGAAAGAGGGAGATTGCTTACCAAACAGTGTTCAGAAAACCGCTTAATTCGCATCCAAAAGGGCTTCAAAACCGGGCAGGCCCATAGACAATGGTGCAAGTCTGCACCTGGTTTCTGACATCTTAGGCACTGATCAGAAGCTAATAGCGCCATTTTAAATCTCCTACTAGGTGTGAGATATGTTGCATGAAACACATTAAAAAACAGCTCCGTGTACTTGGCATTAACTTGCAGGAACGCACAAATGTTTTCAACAAATCCGAACATGAGAGATCAGGAAACATCCTTGTCCAATACATCAAACCAGATGTGGAATTAGTGTGATCAAGAGGTTCCCTTAAAAAGTTATAGTAAATAAATACAGCTCTTGACGTTGATGGTTTAAGTAACAAGAGTCTGTCAAGGTCATTATTCCATTCTACATCTGAGAACCTGGAAACCACCTGATTAGCATAATGGGTTGCCTGAAGAAATCCCATTTGAGTCAAGTTCAAATCCCTGTTGCTGTGTGAAATTTCTTCAAAAGTTAAGACTCTACCCTCCGAGATTCTTAATAAGTGATGAACAGAGGTTATACCCTTTTCCACCCATTGTTGAAAGGGGAAAGAGGCCCTGCCCGACTGAAACTGAGGGTTACCGAGGAATGGTAAGTGGACGGTATGTATGTCAGAAAGCCCGCATCGTTTCTGCAGCATCGCCCAAAGCTTTTTAATTTGCCAGAGCAAAGGATTATCTTTCAACTCTTGGTCGATGTGATTGTCTGGCATGTGTAAAAAGGCAATCAGATTAACACCCCTCAAGAACCCTGCCTCTAATTCAGTATCAGTATAAATGTCTGTTCTATGAATCCAGTCTTTAAGATGTCTAAGAAGTGCGGCCTTACACTAATCCTCCACATTTGGTAGGTTTAACCCACCATTAGCCCGTGACTGGATCATTTTTTAAAAACTGATTTTTGAACGTTTACCCTGCCAAATGAATTTCCGAAATAGGTAATTGATTTTCTTAATGTCGGCCCCAGTTATGAGATATGGAAGGATTGTATTGGGTACAGAATTCTTGGAAACGATACCAGTTTAATCAGGCTGGCTCTACCAGTAAAGGAGAGGGGTAACCAGCCACCCAGCTCCTTTTCCATCAGTTCTATATTTGCTGTGATATTTAACCGATAAATCTTTTCCCCGTTCTTTGATATTAATATCCCCAAATATTTAAAATGATCCATGACCCAGGAGATTGGGATGTTCCTGCCCCAACTTGGTGCAGTCACTCCCGTTTTGAGGTATAAAGCCTTGGATTTGTCAAAATTGACTGTAAAGCCTGATACAGTGCCAAACAGCTTGATCTTTCGTAGCAGGGGGGCCAGGATCTCCTCAGGGTTAGATAAATAGATCAAAATATCATCAGCAAATGCATAGAGTTTGACTTCTCAGCTACCCACCTTGATTCCCTTAAATGGTTGCCACTCCTGTAAAGTTCTTAATAGGGGATCTATAGCGATATCAAAAAGAAGGGGTGACAGGGGGCACCCCTGCCTAGTCCCCCTATGCATAAATATCTTACCACTTCTCAAGCCATTTATAAGCAAATGGGTAAACGGGGCAGTATAAAATGTACTAATAAGGTTAAGGTAATCCCCCCCTATCCCTCTGGCCAGCAAAACCTGGAACATATGGGGCCACAAGACAGTATCCAACGCCTTGTTAGTATCAAGGCTCAACAAGGCATTATGGGATGATTTGTCTAAATTTGATGCCACCACCGCCGCAATTGCAGACTGAATACCCTTAACTGAGTGGTGTCCCCTAACAAATCCTAATTGATGCGACGTTACCAAGGAAGGCATTAATACCTGGAGTCGTTCTGCCATTATGGATGCTAACAGTTTAAAGTCCGTGTTAAGTAGAGTGAGGGGCCTGTGAGAGGATATCAACTGTGGATCTCTATCTGGCTTAGGGATTAAAACTGTATTGGCCTCATTGAAATTTTCGAAATTTTGGTGACCCCTGTGGTATCGATCTTTATAAATCTAACAACACTGGAGTGACATAAAATTGTGAAATTTTATAGTAGTCAGAGGGAAGACCATCAGGGCCTGGGGCTTTACCTAGTTTTAGTTTTTTGATGACCTTATTAAGTTCCTCCTCGCTAATATCCCCATTTAAAAAATCCACCTGATAAGTATCCAGTTTCGGCAAACGAGCTTTAGCAATTAAGTGGGCGTGGATCGCCGAATCAAAGGGTTGGGTATTATAAAGCTCTTTGTAGTAGTCCGAAAAGCTGTCAATGATGGATTGGGAGTCATGCAATAGGGGAAAGTTTGCCGTTTTGCGAATAGCTGTGATAGTAGTATTGGCCCTTTTGGAGCGTACCAGAGATAGAATAGCTTTCCCGGCTTATTGCCCCATCTATAAAACTTTTGCGTTTTATAGTCTAGGGATCGTTGTGCGTGCATGGTTAGGAAGTCCTCTAGCACTGCTCTAGTTTGTTTGTATTCTCTAATCGTATCATCATTAGGATTATTAACAAACCGTTGAAAGGACGTGTTAACATTGGATTTTAAAGAATTCACTTGATCCCTCATTTCCTTTACGTTTTCGACTAACATACCCAATGATATGACCCCGGAGAACCGCTTTAGAGGTGCTCCAGAACAATACCGGATCGTCAATATGCTCAATGTTGTTATCTACGTATTCCAACCATTTACCAGTCAGGAATCGCCTAAACTCCTCTGTATTAGTTAAGAGACAAGGAAAGCGCCAATTATACCCTATTGTAATGGGTCTGGAGAACCATAAGATTAGGGAAATTGGGGCGTGGTCAGACACCTCGATATTATGAATATCCGCAGAGACTCCTTGAGTGATCAACGAATCTGATGTAAGGAAATAATCGATGCGAGATACCGATCTATGGTCTGCCGACTGGAAGGTAAAAGACCTATCAGAGGGATTCATTAGGCGCCATGGGTCAACTAGCGATAAAGAATTTTTTTATGTTTGTAACGATCTCCAACTACTACAATCTCTCATTGCCACTGGGGGACTCCGATCCAACGAAAAATCTTCCACCATGTTAAAATCCCCCCCATAATTATATACCCATTAGTTCTATTAGACAGAGTTTGTAATAAAGAATCAAAAAAATATGAGGACGAGTTTGGGGCGTAAATGTTAATCAGGGTATATTTCAAAGATTGTATCACAACATCTACTATAATGAACCGCCCCTCTGGGTCCATTATGACATCCCCCTTGACATATTGAAGATTTTCCCCAAATATAATCGCCACCCCTCTGGACTTGGTACGATATGTGGCAGAGATACACTCTCCAATCCATCTATTCTTTAACCCTGATGCTTCCCCAGTTTTCCAATGTGTCTCCTGTAAAAAAAAAACAATATTGGGTTTGAGAGCTTTAAGACTCGTGACTACCTTCTTACGTTTAATAGCAGAATTAAGTCCACCTACGTTCCAGGAGGTTACATTAAAGTGACCCACTGTTTTCTGGCCATACACACTAGTGTTTAAGCTAGGGTTAACAATCTCCAAACCAAATTGGGTGTAAGCAGACATAAAAAATCACGAATTGTGCCGCAACAGCTGCACAACAGAGCTGAAAAATCCGCGGGGCACCATGACTAATACAGACAAAGAATATAACAGTGCAATGTGTAAACCACTCATTTTCCGTTTTAACCATAACCAAAACACCACGTAGGAGAGGACAGGCATTCACCACCCGCCCCTCCACAATAGAAACACAACCCGCCCAACCCATTCTCCAATCACCCTAGGATACCAACTTTTTAACATCAGAAATATCCCTTTCTGTACGCACAGACACTAACTGGGCACCCACCCCGAGGCCCAAAGGGACTCACAACCTTTAAAGCTAAAATGAAGTTACTGATTTTCATGGTTAGCTTCCTGTCGCACAGGCGAGCGCGGTGGTCCTCTACCCTGGACATATCTAAAGGCATCTTGAGGATCAGTAAAATAGACACCCTGTCCATTATCCATGATCCTAAACTTAGCAGGATAAAGAAGTGCAAATCTAATGTTCTTGTCAATCAGCATTTTACACACATTAGAGAAGGTTTTTCTCTTTTGGGATATAATTTGTGAGAAATCTTGAAAAATCAAAATGTGGTGGTTGTCCACCATCAGGCCCTGCGCTTTACGGTAAGCCACCAAGATTGCTTCCTTTACCCTAAAGTCAATAAATTTTGCAATCACAGGTCTAACAACATTATTGCCCCTAGGCCGCTCAGGGCCCAGCCTATGAGCTCTTTCAATTTGAGCCGGAATCACATCTTCCCCCATTCCCAACGCAGTAGGGATAAGCGAGCCCAAGTAGTGCATTAATTGCTGGCCCTGAACACTTTCCAGGACACCAATGAATCTCAAGTTATTCCTCCTATTGTCACGTTCAAGGGGTGTTTGGGATCTGTCCCGGGTGTCAGAGATGAATACGACTGAGATGGCTTAAATTGGAAGTGAGCTGGTTTAATGAAGGACGGGTGCATACAAGAAATGAACAAAACAATAGTCTATGAATCTGGAGGTGCAGGGGAACCAAGGGGATTGGACGTGCACTGGGATAAAGCAAAAGTCCGTGAACAGGGGTACACCCTGGTGGAGGAGGGTAGTAGTAACAGGAGACTACCCTTGGGTAGCTGCAGCAGTAAAGTCCGGGTGGAATAAGCTGTAGAGTGATGACAAGGTGAATCAGGAAAGCAGATGCTGTAGAGTTGGTTGAAGAGTTGGATAGAATGGATCCAGGCAGCAGGTACTGTGGAGTTGGAGTCAGCAGGGACGGAGTCAGCGGGACCGGAGTCAGCAGAACTGATGTCAGCAGGGTTGAACCAACTGGACCGCAGGACTGGAACTCAGGACTGGACCTTAGGACTGGACCGCAGGACGAAACCTCAGGACTGGACCTTAGGAC
>WWET01001314.1:25514-44531 GCA_011038615.1 Limnodynastes dumerilii | reverse complement strand
TCAAGCAGGACTGGATCAAGCAGGACTGGGTCAAGCAGGACTGGATCAAGCAGGACTGGGTCAAGCAGGACTGGATCAAGCAGGACTGGGTCAAGCAGGACTGGATCAAGCAGGACTGGGTCAAGCAGGACTGGATCAAGCAGGACTGGGTCAAGCAGGACTGGATCAAGCAGGACTGGGTCAAGCAGGACTGGATCAAGCAGGACTGGGTCAAGCAGGACTGGATCAAGCAGGACTGGGTCAAGCAGGACTGGATCAAGCAGGACTGGATCAAGCAGGACTGGATCAAGCAGGACTGGATCAAGCAGGAGCACGATGCAGGAGTACCAGGCACCTAGAGGACCTAGTTGTTCTGGCCACGTTGGAACAGTGTGCAGGGTTTAAATAGTGCGCCCTGCGCACTGATTGGCTGGAGGACCGGAGAACATTGAGTCTATTGGAGAAGCGCTGTCATGTGACCAGTCCAAGATGGCCGCGCCATGGATCAGAGCACCACCGCGCTTGCCGGCAGAATCCCACGCGGAGGACGCCGCGTCCAGACTGCTGAGTATGCCTGAGGCTGTCACTGTTTTAGTGACAGTCTCCGACGGCTGCGAGGACCCGTGCGCCGGGAGAATGGTACAGACAGGGAACCAGGGCACAGGTAAGTGCGGCGTCTGCCGCGGTTTGTGATACCTATGGCGATTTTCAAGTTCGTCAATTTTTTCTGAGAGAGATTTAATTGTTGTAACATGCTCATCTACCACATTCTGCAAAGTAACATTACGATCCTCCACATCGCTCACCCTCTCCTCAAGAGCATTAATTCTGGAGGAATTAGATTCAATTTTGGTTAATGCGGCATCAAACATTGATTGCATTCGCTCAAATGTTATATCAATTTGTGGAAGAATAACTTTAGAGATTTCATTGGCTATGGTTAGTAGTGACTCTTGCGACAATGGATTAGTGGTCTGGCTGCTCGACTCTGGCTGGGATTCCCCATCCGAGGACGGCGAAGGGGAAGATGGGGTGAGGGATTTGTTGCCCGCACTTCTATGCTTGCCCATTTTAGCTGGGGATGCCTGTGACTTCTTACACGATCTGTATCTATCCAGAAATTTGTCCATCACTACAAGGAAGTCAGAATATGCTAAACGGTTGTGAGTCACAAAAAAAACACGTTACATATAACAGATCATAATGGTCTCAGGGTGGCATAACCCATTGACCCTATTTTACATTGTAATTGAATGAGAGATTAGATAATAAAGCATTAGAAAGAAACTGCTACAATACTCCCTATTTGGGCACAGACAAAAAAAAATTATAATACAAGTAGCTCTAGCAGCCCTTAATTCTTAAAAGGGAACAACTATACAATTAAGCACAATACTTAGCTCCTAAGGTTGGCAAGTTCGATAACAAGATGCTTAACATTGTTGATCCAGGTACTGCACAGGGTCTGGGAACTTGCACTTGGCCCTGGGGTAAGCTCCCCTGGGTATCCCCCGAAGGTGGTAGACACAAGGATTACTGTGGCATTAAACAGATGACATATACTGGACTTTCCAAATGGCACCCACTGAGGCCGCAGGCCACACACCTCTCCACAGGTTTGGGTGTGCAGGAACACCTGAACCCTGCTTTGCTTTGCCTGTATATCTGTGCAAATGAGGTAACTTATGCCACCAATGCTGGAATGCGAGCAAAACTCCAGGGGACTGTAGCTGACAAGGAGAAATCCTCTATATGTCTTACAGCATGATTTCCCTCAGGTATAATGGGGCACAGAAGATGATGGTGGGCCAAGAGCCCCTGTTCCCGCTGCTCCACTTGCCTCCTCTTCGGTTCTGAGTACCGCAACCCCTCTCAAGCTTTCACACTCCTCTCAGGCCTTTGTCTTGGCAGCCAGCGTTCACCTCTGTCACCTCGCGCCTCCAACTGGAACAGCCACCGATCTTCACTCCCTGCCACTCAGACTGGGAGTCCTTTGTATTGTGCCCTCGGCTGATGAGCTCACCGGCCCGGTACTTCCCCAATCTCTTTACCGCAGCAGTGTATAGGTTGGTCCTTGAATCCCGCGGCCGGCCCGTCAGCTTCACATACAGGTGCCGCAAGATGGCCGCCGAGACCGCGTGCCACAGCACTCCCGACCATGCAGACCACACAGCCAACCTCCGGGGACCTCCGCGCCTCAATCACCACCACTCTCCCGCTGCCTCAGTCGTCGGTCAGGATCACCAGGGAACTTGAGCTGGGCGGTTCACGTTAAGTGTTGCTCACCGCAGGCCCTCTTCAAGGCCAGACTCCGGGGGTAGATATGTCCCGCTGCCCGTTCCGCCCCACACCAGGTAAGAACTAGCTCCAAATGTTCCAAACCCTGTCTGGGGTGCCTGTAGGTGTTTTGGCCCAAAACAATCAGGCGAAAAGGCTCTGAATTAGGGCCGCAGGACGGAGCTTGATTAAAATGCGGCCATACCGGATGTGCCGCCCGCCGGAAGTCAGGGTATAATTTCTAATGTTATACATGGGTTTAATGAAGAATTTAATATCTAATGTTTATGTAATGCGGGGAGAGTGATGTGACTACTGGGGTTTAAAATGTTATGCAGAGGTATAATATGTAATATCGGGAGAGTTGCTTGATGGTGGGGTGTAATATATTATTTGGGGATTATGATGTGACTTTTGAGCATTAATGTGTTGATGTTAGGTGTTCATTATATTATTATATTTAATAAGGTTTCTACAAAGCCAGATTAATTCCTAGGGAGACATAGACAAAACTTGTCTTTATCTCCAAAAATGTGTTAATGATTTATAATTATCTTAGCTGGAGAGGATATTTTACACAAGTGTCAATACCATAAATTTAAATATTTCCTCAAATTACTACAATCCAGACACCACATATTCCATTTGTTTAGGTGATAACCGCAACCTGGTTAATTATGGGTTAGAACTTATGTACTTACAAGCTCATTTCCATCTACACAAACCTGTAAGTGAACATTAGGGAAAGGGGGACTGGTGTATCCAAATTAAAATGTCTAAAATTGAGTGCCTTTTAATGAGAGTCAGAGTTTTTCATTCCTGTTTCTTCCAGCCCCAGAAAGTGTTCATTGCATAGTTTAACCTTTTTGCATTTTAATCCCTTTATTTTTATAAGAAATATTTTCAAAAATATTGCATTGTAAATCATTTTGATATACTATATCAACTTCTTTTTCATAGTAAATCTCAATTAATAAATGCATTTATCTGCATTCTTATGAGCTCACGTGCTAATAGCTTGGTTGTATAAACGCCACACATAGCTGAATAAGTTGGTTATTGATAGCTCTGAGTAAAGTAGAGTTTAGTGGACATAGCAGAAATGAACCTCAGGCTACATGATTAGACACTATGGGGCTGATCCAGAGCAGCGCTTCCGTCTATTTTTTTAGACGGAAGCGCTGCAAAAATGAGCACTGCGCATGCTCAGATCTGGAGTTCGCACAGAAAGATGGGTGCAAGTGTGCCCATCCGTCTGTGTCTGCATCCGACTGCCCTGCACCTGTGGAACTGGGAGTTCCACGATATTTAAATGAGAAAAGGGGTGTTTTTCTCATTTAAATACTCTGTGCAGGGCTGTCCGTTGCCTGCTCAAGAGCCATCTCAGGGATGGTGTAAGCGTAAAGAGCAGCTCACCAAAGCTGAAAAAAAAGTTAATTATTAAAAAAACATTTTACATAAATAAACCACTTCCTCCGCTGCCTCTCCATGCTGTTACAACATAGCAAAATAAATAAATAATTCCGGCCCGACAGGGCATGCTGATGCTTACAGAACTACAAGCACCAGCATGCCCATGGATGCCAGGGCACGCAGTGCCATCCCCATGTCACGATCTGCCATGTCCCCATAATAAAAATACAAAATTGTAGTGGCACCACTAAAATTGTAAAAAAAAAATGTCCAACTTTACAGTGAAAAATAAAAAACAATACTTACCTGCTCAGCTGGGGGTCCAGTCTTCTACACTTTTAATCCGGGGGATGGGGGGGGCTCCTTGGCAGAAAAAAAAATTCTCATACCTATTTCTACCCCCCACCTCTCCCTCTATCAATAGAAAATTACAAATGAAAATAGTAAAACAAAAAACCCCACAAAGCTTATACTCTAGTCTTCGGCAGTGAAAAAAAAGCAGTTCCTAGCCTGGCAAGACAGCAGAGGTCACGCTATACAATCTGGGCCCGATCCATAGGTGAGCGACTGCCAGTTCACATAGTGTACCTCTGCATTTGCATTGCACATGAGCAGAAACGAAGAGCAAGAAATCACTCCCAATTCATATTCTTATGTAATTTAAACTGCAGCAACTTGAATTCTGTAAAGTATTTTGTGGGACCAGGGCCGGATTAACCACAGGGCAATAGGGGAAGTCGCCCCGGGCCCCTAGACACAAAGGGCCCCCACAAACAGCCAGTCTTCAGCATTAGGGCCCCCACAAACATCCAGTATTCCTGCAGAACTCTAGGAGGATGGATGTAAAGCAACACGTGTTTGTGTGCGTGTTTATGTGTGTAGCTTTATCTATCTGTGTGTGTGTGTAGCTATAGATCTATCTATAGAGCTATATATCTACACTCAAATACACACGTGTGTATACACACATATACAGAAAGGGGGCCCCACAATCCGGTCCTGTGTGGGAGGAAAGAGGAGGAGTCACGTAGTCAATGCACAGTAAGGGCATACCAAGGCAAATACATGCAGTCCAGATCAAACACAGACACAGTTTACTTCAAAATATTTTCACCTACTGTAGGTCATGTCTATGTCCAGGAGGCACAACCTATTTCAGGCAATTGTGTTTAAATTTCATACTCAGATTGTTTTAAATAGCTGCTGGAGTATCTTGATGTGGTTCTTAATTTTTTTGGGACGTTTAACAAAATTCTATTTAATTTCAAAGGCTTCATTGCTTATACCTAGCAACTAAAGTGAACACATTATTACATTTTTATTTAAACCAGTATCTACCCTGCTCTTGCACCATGTATATGGTCACATAGTGGCTATACACTTGACTTCTTTGTGCCCATAAACTATGGGCCTGATCCAGCCCTACGCCAATAATACGCCCTTGTGCGTAGCGTATTTATGCCAGCGTACCTATGAAGCACTCCCTTAGGCACTCCCCTCAGTCGTCCGTATTTATGCCTTCTTATGCCGACCAAACCCTACCCTAACTTTTCTGAGCATAACCGCGGGCGTCCGTAGCATGCATGCGTAGTTACGACGCTTAGCACGCCCATACTGTATGATTTACAGGCATCACCCCGCCTCTGAAGCGTACATATGGGCTTCACATGTCTGGGACGCCCCTTCGTCCGTAATTACGCTGGTGATCGTATGCTTGTAAGTATGTTCTTGGTCGTAACATCTTTCTCGCGCACGCGCAGAACATGGAAAACAGTGTTTTTACGACTATGCTGAGCGTAAAAACGCAAGCAGGTGTAGGTCTGGATCAGGCCCTATGTGCGCAACTGAATGCTATCCAGATCTTGTTGCATGCCATTTAAGATCACATGCAGCACACACACCTTTTTCTAACACATCTATGATACACTGAGTGCTCATTTGCACACAGATCTGGAGAGGAAGTTACTTTTACATGGCTTTATTGAAACTTAAGATGGAGATTAAAAATAAGAGAGGAAAGTTATTCCTGGGCAAAACCATGTTGATTGCAGGGGAGTCATATTTCATCTGTTGCAAACAGTATTAGAGTTGAGATGTGGCATTTCCCAGCCCAAGTCCAAATAACAGTGTAATAGTAACGCTGGTGAGTGTCTGCAGTGGAAATCGCATGATTTTGAAAGGGGGGATTCCAATGCGTATAATACATGTAGGTTATATTAGTATATCTCACAACATTTTGAAGCCTGAAAACGGTACAAATAAACCCCGCCCCGGTTGAAGCGTGTGTGTGTGTGTTATTCAGGAGATGCAGGTGTGTGTTATTCAAGAGATGCAGTAGTGTATGTGTTATGCAGGAGATGCAGTAGTGTGTGTTATTCAGAAGATGCAGGTGTGTGTGTTATTCAGAAGATGCAGGTGTGTGTGTATGTGTGTGTTATTCAAGAGATGCAGTAGTGTGTGTGTGTTATTCAGGAGATGCAGTAGTGTGTGTGTTATGCAGGAGATGCAGTAGTGTGTGTGTGTTATTAAGTAGATGCAGTAGTGTGTGTGTGTTATTAAGGAGATGCAGGTGTGTGTGTATGTGTGTGTTATTCAGGAGATGTATGTGTGTGTTATTTAAGAGATGCAGTAGTGTG
Organism: Limnodynastes dumerilii; assembly: GCA_011038615.1. Classification (NCBI taxonomy): domain Eukaryota; kingdom Metazoa; phylum Chordata; class Amphibia; order Anura; family Limnodynastidae; genus Limnodynastes; species Limnodynastes dumerilii. The sequence continues at coordinate 38,226 of WWET01001314.1, read as the reverse complement.
TGTTTTCCAGAAGATGCAGTAGAGTGTGTTTGTGTGTTATTCAGGAGATGCAGTAGTGTGTGTGTGTGTGTGTGTGTGTGTGTTTGTGTGTGTATGTATGTATGTATGTATGTATGTATGTATGTGTGTGTGTGTGTGTGTGTTATTCAGGAGATTTGTGTGTGTGTGTGTTATTCAGGAGATGCAGTTGTGTGTGTTATTCAGGATGCAGTAGTGTGTGTGTGTATTAAATGATGTCCTCGAAGAAGGAAATAATAGGGATCATGAAACTAGGAGACCTGGCCCCCAGACTTCATAAAAACCATAGATTAACCCCTGATCTGCTCTTAGCAGTAAAATATAAAAGGCAACAGGTCATGATCCCTATTATTGAACTCCTGTGTACAGGGTATTTTCTGTGCTTCTTTGAGGACATCATTTAATACACACACACTACTGCATCTCCTGAATAACACACACACACACAACTGCATCTCCTGAATAACACACACACACACACACACACACACCTGTATCTCCTGAACACACACACACATCTCCTGAATAACACACACACATACATACACACACAAACACACACTACTGCATCTCCTGAATAACACACAAACACACTCTACTGCATCTACTGGAAAACACACAATACTGCATCTCTTGAATAACACACACATACACACACACCTGCACAGCACTGGCCACACCTACAGTATAGGTCGTGGTCACTTCCACTTCAATAGAACCTTGATCATTTTCAGCTCCAGGCCTGTGTGATCCTTAATCTGGCCCTATCCACAGGTGTAGGAGGCGAGGATTCCCCCCATCTGAGGGCACTAGGACCCATAGGGACATAGGGTACTAGGCCCTATAGTGTGATAGGGCGCTATGCCCTATTAGAGGGGTATTAGACCCCTATAGAACAGGGCATTAGGCCCTATAGATAGGGGTAGTTACAGGGTACTAGACCCTGCGTTAGTTCAGGGCAGAAGACCCTGTGTTGTTTTAGCGGGCGCTAGGCCCCGGTTAGGGACGGACGCTAGGCCTGTGTGTTTGGTTGTAGGGCATTAGGCCCTGTTGGTTAGTGTTGGGTGCTAGGAGCATGTAAGGTTGCTAGGCCAGAGCGGAGGGCCCCATCTCAACTCTTTGCAACAGATGAAATATGACCCCTGCAATCAACATGGTTTTGCCCAGGACATAACTTTCCTCTCTTATGTTTAATCTCCTTAAGTCTGAAATCAGGCCCTGTAAGAGTAACTCCTCTCCAGATCTGTGTGCAAGTGAGCACCCAGCGAACCATAGATGTGTTAGAAAAAGGTGGGTGGGCTGCATGTTATCTTAAATGGCATGCAACAAGAGCTGGATAGCATTCAGTTGCGCACATAGGGCCTGATCCAGACCTACGCTTGCTTGTGTTTTTACGCTCAGCGTAGTCGTAAAAACCCTGTTTTCCATGTTCTGCGCATGCACGAGAAAGATGTTATGACATAGAACATACTTCACCAAGCATACGATCACCAGCGTCCCAGACATACGACAGCCGTAATTATGCTTCGGAGGCGGGGTGAGGCCTGAAAATCATACAGTATGGCATGCTAAGCTTCGTAATTACGCATGCATGCTACGGACACCCGCAGTTACGCTTAGAAAAGTTAGGGTAGGGTTTGGTCAGCGTAAGATGGCATAAATACAGACAATCGAGGGGAGTGCCTAAGGGGGTGCTTCGTGGGTACGCTGGCGTAAATACGCTACGCACAAGGGCGTATTATTGGTGTAGGTCTGGATTAGGCCTATAGTGTATGGGCACAAAGAAGTCAAGTGCATAGCCACTATGCATATACTATACTACAGTATATATTATACATGGTGCAAGAGCAGGGTAGATACTGGTTTAAATAAAAATGTAATAATGTGTGCACTAAAAAATTAAGAACCACATCAAGATACTCCAGCAGCTATTTAAAACAATCTGAGTTTAAAATATGAAATTTAAACACAATTGCCTGAAATAGGTTGTGGAGGATGTGCCTCCTGGACATAGACATGACCTACAGTAGGTAAAAAAGTTTTGAAGTAAACAGTCTGTGTTTGATCTGGATTGGATGCACTTGGCTTGGTATGCCCTTACTGTACATTGACTACGTGACTCCTCCTCTTTCCTCCCACACAGGGCTGGATTGTGGGGCCCCCTTTCAGTATATGTGTGTATACACATGTGTGTATTTGAGTGTAGATATATAGCTCTATAGATAGATCTATATCTATACACACACAGATAGATAAAGCTACACACATACAAACACTTACGTGTTGCTTTACATCCATCCTCCTAGAGAGCTGCAGGAATGCTGACGACTGGATGTTTGTGGGGGCAATGCTGAAGACTGGCTATTTGTGAGCACCCTTTGTGTCTGGGGGTCCCCCAATTGCCCTGTGGTTAATCCGGCTCTGCTCCCATGAAATACCTTACAGAATTCAAGTTGCTGCAGTTTAAATTGCATTAGAATGTGAATTGAGAGTGATTTCTTGCTCTTCGTTTCGATCCAGACCTACGGCCGCCACACTAGTTATGGTGGCCATATGCATAAGAACGACAGAAATGCCGTTTTGCGCATGCGCCGGGCATATTTTGGCTGGCGTAATCCATGGCTCTCTGAGCCATGGATCTAGCATCCATAACTACAGCGTAGTTACAGATGAAGGGACGGGCAGCTCCGTAACTACAGCGTAGTAACGGAAGCTGGGCGGGGGGAGAGGGTGTAATTAGGAAGGGAGGGCTGGGTTAGCTCCTGTGTGAGCGTAGTTACATACAGTTATGTCGGCAGAAGTTAGGGTAGCCTTCTGCCGGCGTGACTGTGTGTAACTACGCTCATACAGGGGGAGTGACAGGTGGAGTGCACCAGAGTATTAACGGCAAGCGTAGCTCTGGATCAGGCCCTATGTGAACTGGCGGTCGCTCACCTATGGATCGGGTCCAGATTGTATAGCGTGACCTCTGCTGTCTTGCCAAGGGTACAAACTGCTTTTTTTTCACTGCCGAAGACTAGAGTATAAGATTTGTGGGGGGGGTTTTTCTACTATTTTCATTTGTAATTTGCTATTGATAGAGGGGGAGGTAGGGGTAGAAATAGGTGTGAGGATTTTTTTTTTGCTCTTTTTATTCATATGTTTTCTGTAACATTGGGCTGGATTTTAAATTAGGAGATGATTTCAGATTACTGCAGTACTAGAACGTACCAGATTGAAATTTTGGATCCACAGGATGCAGATCCGTCCTGGTAAGTTTCAAGATGATGAAAAATGGAAGTGTAGGTGGAGGAAGGGATGTCAATTGTACAGTAAGTGATGACTTTTAGTCCTCATGTACAATTCCATTTTCAAACCATCCCCATTTTATGTGGGGATGATGCAGAATTCTTATGGTATGTTCCTCTGAGCATATCTCTATATAAGTGAGGGTAGGCCATTTTAGGATACCGTGGTGATTGGAGCTCAGACCACAGTGACAGTGGAGGTCAGGATCTAGTCCATAGATATATACACACACACACACACACACACACATAGATAGCTAAGCGCCTTCTCTGCTTCCAACAGCCAAATACTACCTAAACTCTGTCTACATACACTATATTACTTTATAGTACATTTTTACATATAATTAAGTTTAGTACCTTGTACACATCATGGTGGTCCAGAATGTGGTCAAAGTCTTTGTATACATCATTCAGCATATCTACAACTTCCATTGGTGTACTATATTTACAGATGGTGGTAAACCCAACAATATCACTGAAGTAAATAGTGACTTCCTCAAAAAATTCTGGTTCCACTAATCCTGTTTCTTTAAGAGACTTCACCACAGGCCTGCAAGTAATCCAAAAACATAAACAGTTAATTTATCTTGTTCTAGAACAAATTTTTCAGATTAATCAGAAATCATGTTTTATTGTGACACTACCATGTTACCTCCAAAACTCTGTGCATGCACATGCCAGATGTTACAAAACAGATCTCCTAATTTATAGAACTTACTTCTGTACAATAGGAGATCTGTTGTCTGATGGGGCGTCACTCCAGATCCATATGCCTAATCCCCACACGGGGAGGGGGGGGGTTAGAATAGGCATGCAAATGATGGAGAGTGGGTGTGCACTTTCTCATGGATCTGCGTTCAGGCTCCATATTGAATAAACATAGACATGGCATAAAGGGTGGGACAAGGGATTGCACAAAGTTTACAGCAAGACAAAAATTCAAAACAATTGATCAAGTATTAAAGCAGAAAATGCAGAAATGGGACTGGAGAGTTTAACTTCTACAAGGTAGGGGGAGACTAACAAGAAACATGTAGTGAGGGAAAGGGATAGAGGACTAGAAAACTGCAATGAAGGAATGGTAGGAGTCAGTTGGGAGAGAATACAGGGGAGATACATAGAGAAGAATGCTAGGGGAAGTGAAGGGGGGTTCTGGGGTCTTGGAAAAGGAGAAGGGGAGGTTTTCAAGAAGAAATTAGTTTTGAAGGATTTCTTAAAAATCCAAGTGCTAGGGGATAAACTAATATATTAAGGAAGATCATTTTAGAGAGGGGGGCCACTGGAGAGGTCTTGAATGTGATGATAAGATGGGAGGTGAGACAACAGTGTAGAGGGTGAGAGGGAGTGTGAATTGAGATGAGGGAAGAGAGGTAGGGCACAATGGAGCTAAAAGAGGTCTTTGTAGGTGAGGGCAAAGAGCTTGAAAGAGATTCCATAGCAGAGGGGTTGCCAACACAGAACCTGACATAGAGGGGATACAGAAGAGGGACCCATTAGAGAGGGGGTTTAGTCTCCCTGCAGCATTGAGTAAAGTCTGAACAGGAGCCAGATTGGTGAGGGGGAAGCTGGAGAGAAATATATTGCAATATTTAAGGTGGGAGGTGATCAGGGAGGGGGAAAAAATGATGGTGGATAAAGTGGCAGGTTTGAGAGAGAATCAGATTAGTAGGTTGTGAAAAATAAGGAGGAGTTCAGGCTGAGGGGAAACGAGGGTTAGGGTTAGAATTAGTGGAAGGGTTGGGGGTAGTTTATAGCCTTACCTTTCGGAGTTGCGCAACGCAAAAATACGCACGTGAAAATTTAAATAAAAATGGGCAGGGGAAGGCTTTTAAATGAAGGTATGAAGGTGCATTTAAATGAAGGTGCGACTAACATGAACTGCACATACGTAAATTTACAAGTGGTTTATGGAGGCGGAAGTCACCGACAGCACGGCCAAGAGAGGGGAGTGTCATTGGTGTGAGGGGGTGCGTATAATTGCGTTCCTTCATGGAAACGGGTCTCTGAATATGGCCCTAAATGGTTATAAGCTTGTGTTGTTAAAATCCTTCATAAATTACAAATAAACATACTGTTGTCATATTTGCTTACATTATATATGGACGAATCAAACCTCAGGGTCAAAGTTTTCTCTTGCTGCTTAAGTTTATTTCACATTCCTAGTGGGGAAATATTACACTGCAAAGAGTTTGGAGTATATAAGCTGTCTTGGCTTTGCAGCCTTATAAACTGTAATTTGGCTTTGCTACTCAAAACTAGTTTTACGGGGACCTTTTATACAGAGTAAAATCTCTTATTCTCCAAGCTGAGGACCAGGCTATGAGGACTATAGATAAAAAGGGTACCAGTCCCCATTCTGCCCCAGTAGCCTCACATTCAATAAGGATACAGTGGTTGAATTTTCATCAAGTATTTGCCTAAGAATGCCACTTAGGGCAGGCAGGTCTAGTAGAATGTAAAACCAGGGAACAACTGTACTGCATCATGAATTCTGTGATCTTCTTTAAAAAAAAATATAAAATAGTTTTTTTTACATATGTCCCTTTTGTTAAAATGTAATTTTGGATGAAGTCAATATCCTAACATTAGATATTATTATTATATAATTGTTTAGATATAGATGCTTATTTTCTGTTTAATTTAAGTATAGGACTTGTATGAATATTAGTTAGTAGTGAAACAAAAGAGCATTCCAATTAAGATTAAAGAAAGATTTCCAAGATGTGGCCAGCAGGGAAAGGAGGAATTCCAGGAAACAAATTCTACTTTCATGGACAAAGACATTCCTGAATAAATGCAAGTTCAAAGTTTTTCTTTAAGACTGCATATACGCAATCTACGTAACGAAATGATACGTAGATTACGTAAAATAGTTACTACGCATGCTCAGTAACTGTCATCGGCATCTGACGGACGTATTTCCGCCGAGGGACGTTGTTTTGGAACCCGGCTCATTATCTACAATATTGGGTTTAAAAGTTTGAATTCTCTTTGCATCTCTGAAATCAATGACTGTCCATATCAACTAATGTAATGTAAAATTAGCCCAGAGAAAATTTGTATCTACTACCCTGTTATTTCATTTTCCAAATTGTAACATACATGAAACTAGGATGTTTATATAGATTCTTTATCAACTTTTATCCCCTTCTCCGTGGGAAAGTGTTTGGGTAAACAAATCCCACTAGAACCCAGAGGATATTGGACCATATCCTCAGTTAAGAGTAAAATAGTGCAATATCGATTCAGAGAAAATAAAGAACCCGATTAACCACCCCCCAGTGTTAGAAGTCCTATGTAAGGACGTAGGTCTCTGCTGCGTATATTTAGGTACGTGCGGACATAATTAGCTGTGAATCGGCCGTGCATTTAGGTGCTTAAAATTGGTTATAATTCAAAGATACATAACTAAACACACTGATTCTGAAATGAAAATATTTGTATTGTTGTTTTAAAAACAGCAAGTACCGTCATTAACATATGTAAACAAATGTAGCATTAAAAATACAACTTTAAATATAAAGAAATCATTACATATTTAACAAAACACATCATTGCATACTGCATGAAGTTATAAATACAATTTCCCACTACATATAGAGTTTCATAAACCTTTTAAAGAAGATAAAACAAAAAAAAAACTATTTCAGTTAAATAAGTAAATCTAATAATGTTTGGTCACAAAATTTTAATGTAAAAAAAAATGGATAACTTTACAAGGTTAAAGTCTTGCACAAAATTTAAAATCTGCATAGGATTTTAAAAATGAGCCTTTATTATTTTCAATTAAAATAACATATCTATTGATTAAAAACACGCAGCAGGTGTGACCTCAACTAAGTAAGTGATGGTGCATGGCCTTATAGTGAAAAATATGGTTCATCAACTTATGAATGGTCAAGGGCTACCTTCCTGTGCGGGTGTTAGTTTACACAAGGCACTCCTACCTGTCAATTAGTTCTAACTCCTAATTGGAATGTCCATACTGTACATTAGTAACCCATGTGCAGCTCATTTGCATTAAGAGTCTTGCCTCTCTAGCCACGCATGTGGAACTCATTCCTATAACAAATAGATTCAGTGCCAGCTGTCGGCGCTCCTCTCAACGGCGGTCGTGTGGCCCAGGCTCCTGGAGACTGTCACCAGCATAGTGAGAGTCTCCTATACTTACCCTGCCTGCAGCGTGTCTGGCGTCCTCATGTGCTTCTGGTGCCTAGCGCCGCACTCCACTTATGCATGGGCGCCACTATCTTGCCTTCAGACACATGACCTGAACCACCAATGAGGATTCACTGCTTCAGTCCTCCAGCCAATCAGTGCGCAGGGTGCACTATTTAAACCCTGTAAACAATCCATTCAGTGCCAGGACAACTTGTCCATTCAAGGTGCCTGGTTCTCCTTATCCTGCAATCCTGACTCCTGATCCTGGTTATCCTGCAATCCTGATACTGGTTATCCTGACTCCTGATCCTGGTTATCCTGACTCCTTATCCTGGTTATATTGCAATCGTAGTTCTGACTCCTGATCCAGTTACCTGCCCTCCAGTCTGGTTCAGCTGCCTGCCCTCCAGTCCGGTCCAGTTGCTTGCACTCCAGTCCAGTTGCCTGCACTCTAGTCCAGTCCAGTAACCCTGCCAACCAGCTCTTTATTCTTGCTATCCAGGTCCGCATCAGCCCTATGCAAACAAGGCTGGGATTCATTGGCCTGTTCATTGGACTTTTCCCCTCATCTGTTACAGCCCGACACAGTCCGGTTCCACTGACAATCATTGCTTTATCCTCCGTCTTTTATGTCTGTTCATAAACCATCCCTACGTTAAACCAGCTAGCTTCTTTTTCAAACCTGCTTGTCTGTTACTTCCCTCGGAACCTGAGACAGGTCCCATGGCAATTTGTAGTCATGACAATTTGTTCTGGCCCCATGGACCCAACCAGGAAAAACCCCCAAGGGACCACCCACAAGACAAAAAAAATTTTCTATGTCCACCCGCGCTCACAAAATCACTTGCTGCCCTCCTATGTATATGTGTGGAATCCAAAAACCACACTGCGAACCTGGATACAATATAAGAAATCTACCAAAAGGATATTCTACTTATACACAGGTATAGGCGCTAGATTAAATACTACCGTTCTCCAGATCTTTTAACTAAATATAGATGTACAGATTACTTTAGAAGCATAAGATATTTGTGATAGAATCAGAAAAACATTCAATATAAACATACATACATTGCTCCTTGATATATATGGATTTCTAATAAGACATTTAATCACAGTTCAAATCAGTCCCGTTAAGAATCTCCAGAGCAAAGTTTTCAAACCAATTTTTACTTCATATACAATGTCAGCCGGAATTTATTACTCACGATCCCCAGTAAGTCTTAGATTTTATTCAGGATATTGGTGTTGCTTTAAACTGTGTTTATCCAGGTAGGAAACTTTTTCCTTTTCTCCTCTCCCGGGTTTGAGATCCTAAAATTCTTCTCCGTTCTCCGCAGTGTTAAACATGCAATGAAAAACGAACATAGTGCATTATCCCACTTTCAAAGGTTAATCCAGCCCCATATATTGCGCTTACAGTGTTAGAAATCTTTTGAGCTTATCAAGTAGGTTTACTTAGCTCCCGATCTCCAAGTGATTTTTCTCCGCGTGGTGTCTGTTTGTCCAGGCTCCCGCTCAATGCTCAAACTCCGTAGCTCTTGAAACAGGATCCTATCCTTGCCCCTATTGTTCCAGTGTCTCCAATCTTTACCATAGGGATAACTAATCCTTATGCTCAGTGTTCCCTTGTAGTAAGTACTAGACAATTGTCTGGATTCAGAGTTTCTCTTTGCAAACAGTACAATACAATTTGGGTCATAGTGGATCAGTTCTCAAAAATGGCCTATTTCATACCCCTCGAGGGATTACCTTCAGCTCCAATTCTAGCCCATCCTTTTATTTCTCGGGTTTTTCGACTCCATGGATGTCCTAAGGAGATTGTATCCGACAGAGGAGTCCAGTTTACTGCTCGGTTCTGGCAGGCTTTATGCAATCATCATCCACAGACTAATGGCCAGACGGATTGCGTCAATCAAGACCTAGAAATGTTCATCTGGCTATATGTGTCCTCATCTCAAGATGATTGGGTAGATCTCTTACCCTGGGCAGAATTTTCACAAAATTACCATTATCACGAGTCTTTGGACAGCACTCCGTTCAAAGTAGTCTATAGATACCAACCTCGAGTACCACCCTTTTCCCTTCTTCCAGCTGCTTCTATACCTGCTTCAGTGGCATCTTTGGAAAAATTCTCCATGATTTGGAAAAAGGTGAGAGCTGCGCTGTTAAAAACCTCCAAGAGGTACAAAATTCATGCAGATCGCAAACAGAAAGCCACCCCCTCTCTATGTCCAGGGGATAAAGTGTGGTTGGCTTCCAAGAACCTCCGCTTCAAGGTTCCCACCATGAAGTTTGCTCGGACCCTTTAACATTAGTAAGGTCATAAATCTGGTGTACTACAAATTGGATCTTCCTCCCTATCTTCGAATTCCCAACTCATTTCACATCTCTCTGCTCAAGCCTTTAGTAATCAATAGGTTCTCATCACTAGTGAAGAGACCACCCAAAATTTCTGGTACCCAGGAAGAGGAATTTGAAGATTGTGGATTCAAGAAAATTTGGTGGACTGGAAAGAGTTTGGTCCTGAGGAACGCGCCTGGATCTGCGCCTCCGACATCAACGCACCTAGACTTAATAATACAATTCCTGGCCCAGTATCCTGCCAAGTCTCAGATTGGGTTTCCGGAAGCCACCTGTAAAGGAGGGGGTACTATCACAAATCATGGAAAGCGCTGCACTTACCTGACTAAGTGCCGGCTGTCTGCACTCCTCTTCCGGCGGCCGTGTGGCTCAGGCTCCCGGAGACTGTCACTAGCATAGTGACAGTCTCCTATACTTACCCTGCCTGCAGCATGTCTGGCGTCCTCGTGTGTTTCTGGCGCCTATAGCTGCGCTCCTCCGGTGTATGGGCACTGCCATCTTGCCTTCAGACACATGACCTGAACCCCCAATGAGGATTCACTGCTTCAGTCCTCCAGCCAATCAGTGCACAGGGCGCGCTATTTAAACCCTGTGCACAATCCATTCAGTGCCAGAACTTCAAGGTGCCTGGTTATCCTTATCCTGCAATCCTGAATCCTGAACCTGGTTATCCTGCAATCCTGATCCTGGTTATCCTGCAACCCTGACTCCTCATCCTGGTTATCCTGCAATCCTGGTTCTAACTTCTGACCCATGAAAATGTTTAGTTACCCTTATATTCTATTATAATGGCAATGCTAAGAGCAAGATTTGCAGGAAATCAAAAACTATGAATAGCTTCTTTTTGATATCCACCCTACTGCCTTGAAAAATAATCTTGGATTCAAAATGCGTCAGTGGTGTAACACAGCAGGAGCAATACAAGCCTACTATTTTTTTTTACACTGCAAGTGCTAAACTTTGTCCCTGGACTTTAACATGGATTCACTGTGGATGATATTATTGGTATGCGGACTGCATTCCTACCTCTAGCATTTATGACTCATTTTGATTAAAGTAAAGAATATTTTCTAACCTACTACTCATCTCTGCATACTTACAAGAATTAAGGGGATTCAGAACAGAGAGAAGGGGTTAATTCCCCTCTTCCCCCATAGAGGATGTTCCTGATGTGCTACCATTGAAAGCAGTTCTGACCTATTTTATTTTTCACAAGAGATAGAACATCTATTCAAAATCAACCCCTTCCTCACATATATTTTATCACTTACTGTTTGATTGTACTAGAGACTGTGGGCCAGATTCAATTGTCGGCGGTATTTTCAAAAATATTGCGTTGGAAAAAATATGACGCTTTCACCGGCTATGTAGCGTAAAAAATTTGGATATTCAATTGTTTTTTTATCGCTGCGCAAAAAGAGCAGGCAGCGAATATCTCACGATATTTCAGACACTGGCCAACAACCTGTCTTAGCGCCGGGCATTTCCTGCTAGCAGGAAGTGATTTGCGACGTTCCCAAAAAGTTTTTTTTTTACCAAGGCACCTGCGCAGCAGCCCCTGGCTGTCAGGGCATGCTGCCGCATGCCCTGGCATCCATGGACATGCTGATGCTTGTAGTTCTACATGCATCAGCATGCCCTGTTGGGGCACAAGACAGTGCATCGTTAAAAATCCGCACCTCTCATAGGGGCGAATTTTTAATTAACGATATCGTTAAAAAAAAACGGCGTATTTTTAACGCTAAAAAATAATTGAATAGGAAAAATTTTTTTGCTAAAAATAGCGTAAAAAATACGCCGGCAAACAATTTTAACCTAATTGAGTCAGGCTCTGTGAGTTTTTGGTTGTTTTTTTTTTCTTTTTTATATCTAAACTGGGTGTTTGTTTTTTTTTACTATACTGGACTGTTTTCACACATTAAAAGGAAAAAGCCTTTTTTCTCACATATTGAAAAATTGCATTTATTCACTGAACTTATTATTGCATTATATTTTATTATTGTAATTAGTATTTATGATTGTCAATATTGATGCACTAGGATTGTGATTTATAATTTTTATTTATTCACTAAGATTTTTTTATTTTTTATTACTTTTAATATTTTTACACTGCACTTTATAAGTATTTATATCAATTGCTCCTTAACATTGTTTATTTTCACTGATGTTTACCCTTATAGTTTATCAAAATCTAAATTTTTTCAAAATGCCAAACAAATTCTTATATGCTCTCCCTTCATTACATTGTTTATAGAAGGAAGTGGCAATCTTTGAGGTGTGGCCGGCAGCTTTTTCATTAGGAAGCACCTTGAGGTCCAACTTTGTACAAAATTAACAGGAGCCTGGAGCAAGTAGCTCAGAAAGGAGAACAAGATGGCTCAATGAAATGGTTCAATAGCTGAATGACCTGTTTCGCCCTAAACAGGACTTTATCAAGCTCAGAATAAAGCTGGTTCAGAGCCAGGGGAGGTATTTAAAGGGAACACTCTAAATGATCAATTAGTTACAGCTGCATACAATGTATTGTCAAAGTCTGCATGGGATCATATACTTTAATATTATAATCATATAATTCTGGATTACTGGCGATATGCAGAAAATATGAAATACATTTAAGATCATTGGTATAATTAAGTCTCCCTGCCAACAGCTGATCACACAAGCACAACACAAATTGCAATTGTATGGTAATATAAGCCAGGGTTGCCGACTCTCCCGGAATGTCCAGGAGACTCCCGAAATTCGGGCAGTACACCCGGTATCCCGGGAGAGCCAGCAAATCTCCCGCAAGTGACTTGAGGCCCGTGGTTTCACTGAAACCACGGCCTCAAGTCCTGCCCCCCTGCCTAGCAACACTAGTATACTAGTGTTGCTAGGCA
>WWET01001313.1:282868-293805 GCA_011038615.1 Limnodynastes dumerilii | reverse complement strand
TATTATTATTATTATTATTACACAGATACTGACCAGCTTTACTATCACACTGTTATTTATCACTTGTCATCTCTAATACTATTATATTATTATATTATTACACAGATACTGACGAGCGTTACTATCACACTGTTTATCACCTCTCATCTCTAATACTTTTATATATTATTATTATTATTATTACACAGATACTGACCAGCTTTACTATCACACTGTTATTTATCACCTTTCATCTCTAATACTATTATATTATTACACAGATACTGACCAGCTTTACTATTACACTGTTATTTATCACCTCTCATGTCTAATACTATTATATTATTATTATTATTATTATATTATTACACAGATACTGACCAGCGTTACTATCACACTGTTATTTATCACCTCTCATCTCTAATACTATTATATTATTATATTATTACACAGATACTGACCAGCGTTACTATTACACTGTTATTTAGACTTGGGATAGGAAACATCACCTCTCAACTCTAATACCATTTGCAACAGATGAAATATGACTCCCCTGCAATCACCATGGTTTAGCCCAGGAGTAACTTTCCTCTTTTATTTTCAAGCTCCTTCTTAAGTCTGTATCTAGCCCCATGATATATACCCAACAAAGCAGCATGGGAATAATGGTTATTTAATATTATGATTACATCTCTGCTTTTACAATTTGGACTTTGAAGTGCAATATACCCGGGCATTAATTTACAGGACCCCATTATTGGACAACAGACTGTGTCATATATAGAATGTGACGTTTTTACAAAAGCTTTTAAAAAAGCAAAGTGGAGCTGTTTCCCCAGCAACCAATCAGATTCTAGCTCGGTTACACCGTTATGTTCATTAACCAATAATTAGGAGATACGTTTGCAGGTGATATAACGTCCGTAGTGCAAATTTCCGTTGTCCGAGGCACCTTTAGAGTCTCCATAATGTTTTTCATCAGGCACCCTGACAGAAATAATTACGCTGCAATTCTGTTTGTTTAAGAAATTGGATCAAAACTACTTTATTAATGAATAAATAACAAATTAAATATTTATTTTCTGATCAGGACAAAAAAACGTATTCATTTTTTTTTTTATCCTATAACTTTTTTAGACTTTTCTTCTCCTGTTTATCACCTTGCTGATACTGTGTGGATTTGGAGGCTCCTTGTGGCACGCTAGGAGAGAGGCTGCGCTATGTTGAAGGGAAAGGTCACATGACTGTAACACGGTCTCTCTCCTGTCATTATCAGGCAAGGCATGAGGAGCTGCAGAGAGAAAGGCTGCGCTATGCTGAAGGGAAAGATCACATGACTGTAACTCAGTCTCTCTCCTCCTTTCATTATTAGGCAAGGCATGAGGAGCTGCAGAGAGAGAGGCTGCGCTATGCTGAAGGGAAAGATCACATGACTGTAACACAGTCTCTCTCCTCCTTTCATTATCAGGCAAGGCATGAGGAGCTGCAGATAGAGAGGCTGCGCTATGCTGAAGGGAAAGGTCACATGATTGTAACACAGTCTCTCTCCTGTCATTATCAGGCAAGGCATGAGGAGCTGCAGAGAGGGAGGCTGTGCTATGCTGAAGGGAAAGATCACATGACTGTAACACAGTCTCTCTCCTGTCATTATCAGGCAAGGCATGAGGAGCTGCGGAGAGGGAGGCTGTACTAGGCTGACTTTTCTCCGTGCAGCTCCCTTGCACTGACCGGCCTGGTCTCGCGGCTCTCCTGTGAGTGCTCCTTGGGAACTTCTACCTTACGTCTTATGCTCACACGCATGAACTATAGGATCGCAGGCACGAATGGACCTATGCGTGTGTAATCGTACTTAATTCAGGATGCGGTCCATGGCTGGGGACTGTACCACAAGGCGCTGCGTATAGTAGATATTGCGCCAGTGTATTTGAACTGTGTTAGCGGATTTCATCCAGCGTCTAGTGTCACGGTAGAGATTTACATGGAGTCACCCCTACATCTGCCTGAGGTTGTCATACATACGGCACGATGGGGGTGTAGTTTGTAGCTCCGATGATCTGTCTTTTGCAGCAATGAAGCGACGTCTGCTGTTCGTTTTTGGCAGTTTGCAGCAAGAAGCGCAGTCATCACGAATTTTCATCCTAACCCTCCCTTAAGCCTAACCATCCTCGTCCAACAACCTAACCTTAACCATCTCTGGGTAGGGTTAGGCTGCCCTCCCCTTATGTGTCCAGATTGCAACCTTAACTTTTACAATTACCATAGTAAGTAACTAGACTTAGTCGTAACGGAGCTTTCCTCCCCCGACCCCTCTTGTCCCCGCTTGTATGGCGGGGATACGGCCATCGTAAATGAAGGCTAAGCTCCATAAGTACTAACTTGGTTACGTATGCCAGTACTTACGCAGTCGGAACATCTGGCGCGTGCAAGTTCGAATCTACCAACACAGGGGACTTATGCAAATGACTTGCATAAGTCCCGTGTCGGCCGTAGGTCTGGATCCGGTCCGTTGTATTTCTTCCCTCTGGTAGATTCCGGATTGGAGAAAGAGCAGACAGTGTACAAGAGCCTGAAGATGCAATTTGTGTCATCAAACCCCGCCTTATCCTTAATAACGCTCTGGGTCATTTGCTTTGATAGGCGAGGGGGCGGGACTTAAGTCAGTGATTCGTATTAACTCACATCATCAAGCCCCATCCCCATTGGCTCTGCTACGGATGGGGGCGGGGCTTAATAGTATCATTTCTGGCATCGAGACCCGCTGTGGAAATTTTCCTGCTCTTTTGGGATTCCGAGAGTGATGCCCAACCTCACACGAGAAAAAAATAGGAGCTTTTGCCCGTGTGCATTCTCTGCGCGGCGAAAAGAACACAGTTCAGATCGATTCAAAAGAATCAATTTGAGAGACTTCTAACAACTTCATCCAGCGGCCAGGTGCCAGGGGGGGGTCTATTATTACAGTTTACAGGAAGGGCGGCGTGTCTGTTAGCTGCGTGATTGTGGCTTCATCGCAGCTCAGCGCACTCGGGTCTTTAAATATAAATATATAAACTCTTAGATATAAGAAGATGCAGAATTATTTGTTTCCGCAAAGTACTAAAATGTAAAAACGCCCTCTATCCGTGGAACCACTTGTGTTCTACCTCCATACATTGGACCTCACCCAGACGTACAGGCATATTCTGTGCGTTAGCCCCAGAGGCCAGTGTGCTGAATTTGGAATCCTCACTTCTGCATGTAGGGCAACAGAGCCCCCTCCCCCTGCTACATGCACGGTTATGTGCGGGAGGAAATACCTTGCCCAGGACCCTGCCTTCAGTATTTTGCACGTATGTACATAAGAAGTACAAGATTGTATGTAAGGGCTTAGGCAAGCACTAACTGTACGATTAGTATAGCTATTGCCACACACCATCCATCGCTCATACGCAGGGGCGAAACGCGGCAGTCTCAGGTCCTAAAGCAAGGAGACCCGGGTCTGGATGGGCAGAACAGGGTGGAGCCATGCAGTACTGGGATCAGGGGGGAGCGGGTTTGTCACACTGACAGCTGAGTGCTGTGCTACAGCGCTATACATACACTTATACATGGAGCGTTGAGCGCTGTTTTAAGCTGTCAGCCTCTGACATCTTGCTTACAGTGCATGGAAGCGGCTGTCGCAGACCCCCCCCTCCTTCAGTTCCTGTAGCACCCACCTATAGTTAACCGCCTGATGAGCGGGCATCGTACGGAATCAGCCTATCTTTATTAAGACTGGACACTCCCCATTATTACCAGCGGGCAAGGGTTTAGTCTCCATAATGCAACATGGTGGGTGCTCGTGGGCAATCGCTTACATGGTTGGTGGTATACAGAATAGCGCAGTGGGTTCTGATAGTTATTGTCCATATGCCCAGCAGCAGATACAGGGCGCATCTATCCCCCTACACCCCCCACCCCCCCGGCCCTGAAGCCTGCATTAGGTAACCTTGCTGCTATCTCGCTGCTGGCACATGGTAATGACATTCTTTTATTTTCTTCCTTTCGTCAGAGAGGGGAAATGGTGCCAAGAAGAAGCGAGTGTCAGGATCCCATCAGCCGTCCCCTCTGCCCCTCAGGAGTATAAATAAGAGGCTGCACTGAGGGAGGATGGTCAGACAGCTGCTGGGATCCACACTGCAACTGCAATCCTCAACCTACAGACACATAGGTAGGAAACCTCTGCTTCTCAGTCACTGCCCAGGCACACAGGGGGCTGCAGCTGGGATCACTGTGCAATACCCATAGAGGGCATGAGGCTGGTAGTCTGTGGGCATAGGCAGGAGATCAGGATTGTATTAAGCTTTGGATTCAAGGTGAGGGCTGTGACCAGGATGTGGCTGAAGTATCCCTTGGTCAGTAGAGACTGCTAGGCTACAACTCCCACTGGGTGACTGAGCATGCTGGGGATTGTAGTTAACCATGGCACTCTGTTCTGTATTTTTGCTCCCCTGGATATTCAATCAGTTTTTTTTGGCTCATTGCTGAATCCTTTGCAAAAGGAGAATGAATATAAGTTGTCATTAGATGCCAGGGAATGATTTTATGTGTTGATGGCCGTTGTCCTGTGGTGTGAGCAGAGATTTGGCAGGTGAGGGGGAGGGTTATTACCTGTGTGTGTGTGTGTGTGTGTCTCTCTCTCTCTCTCCTGGGGGGGCGATTGTATGGATTGTGGGTGAGTCTGTGAGATTTTCCAGAATGAGAAGGGTTAAATCCCAGGAAGAGAGGGAGGGTCCTCGGTTACTACAACTGAGGAGCGGGCAATGCTGACACTGAGCGACCATGTACATGTCTGTCCCCAGGAAGGCTGTCCCTCTGTACATATAGAGTATAAGTGTATGTATATGTCACATGTCTGTTCCTCTGTACATACAGAGTATAAGTGTATGTATATGTCACATGTCTGTTCGTCTGTACATATAGAGTATAAGTGTATGTATATGTCACATGTCTGTCCCTCTGTACATAGAGTATAAGGGTATGTATATGTCACATGTCTATCCCTCTGTACATATAGAGTATAAGTGTATGTATATACCGGTATAGCAACAGATGCTGAATTGTGTGTTCTCAGGGTTTAAGATCACAGCTCAGGGAAACACAGGGTAATGCGTTACATATAGTTTGATGCATATTTCCATAGAGTGAGAGTAATAATTAGATTGTGGGCAGTTCTCTGGCAGTGAGGAAGGGTATTTTTTTTGTTCCTATGTTATGTACAGAAATGTATAATATATAATTATAATAGTAATCATTAGGGCTTGTTTCCTCAGTTATTTTCCATCACTGTTTAATAACAGGTTGCAAATAATAATTAATCCCATCTTTCCTGAGGACCCTATTGCTACATATCTGATAGTGTGTGAAAGACAAGTGACAGCGCCCCCTGATGGACAATTCATTTTAACAACTGGATTGCTCTTTATAGACACAGTAACAATGGACAAAATTGGGGGGACTAGTGTATGATTATTAGGGAGCTGGTTTGTGAGGTGTGTGTGTGTGGGGGGGGGGGAATTTAGTTACAAATTCCCCTGGTGGTATTTAGTTACACATTCCCCTGGGGTTATTGTGTTACAGACAGTAATGGAATAGAGAGATTTGTGGCCTGGCGTGTATTATGGTTACTGTGATTCATTGTATGACTTCGGTTATTCCATAAAACATCTGCTAGACTGGAAGAACAGCTGACCTTTCTCTCTGGAGACATGTAACTGGGCTGTTCTTCTAGAGACTCCTGTTCTTCTACACTGAACTTCATGTCACCTGAGTGAGGGTCTGTGCAAGATTTTGTGTAGCTGTTATGCATTTGGATGGCAGGACACTCTGAGAGTTGTAGTTCCACACCAGTCAGCCAGGAGTGGGAGTTGTATAGGACAAGAGGAAAGAATCCTCATAGATCATGGCATCTTATCTATTTGATTTTCTGGCTTCTGATTGGTCAGTATCGTTGTCCAATCAGAAGGGCTTAAAGTTGATTTTAGAGAGTAGGTGTGTCAAGTCACTTTCTGTGATATCTGAGATATTAGTTAACACAATGAGTATCTTAAATATGTATCATCTCAGACTTATATACTAAATGATGTATAAGAGGAGGGGAATATGGATGAATTTACACTTTTGATACAATTTATGCTAGTGTGACCACCAGGTGGCACTGTTCTATTCATTTGCTGGGTCATGAGGTTGGAGGCCTGTTTGTAAACCTAAATCTATATAATAATTATGGACTGCCCGATTCAAGGCTCGTAAAGGGGTGGGGCTTATGTGGAAAAGGGAGAAGTTCAGCCAAATACAATTCGTTTTTTACGGTAAGGACGTGTTTTGCACCATCTGCGTTATCCAGACTTCCTACCACTCCGATCGGAAATGTGAAGGTAGGGTACCTGGGATAGAACTCCACGCGGGTGAGGGGGAGAAGGATAAAGCGAATCCGTTATCGCATTTAAGGGCCCAATTCAATTAGCTTCACACCCGCGTTATTTGCGTTGCAAAGCTAATTCCGCAAATATTTTTGGGTGGATTTTTATGCGCCCCTTAGCGGAGCACATAAAAATCTGTGAATTTTACCTACCGTAGTAGATGGGAAAAGCGCACCGCAAGCTTTTTTCCATCTTCGCGGCAAATAGAATTGGGCCCTTAGAGCTCAGAATCGCGCCATCGGAATTACAGAATCGGTTCTATGTGCTCTGCAAAAGGACTTTATTCATTGGTTTTATTACATATTAATAGATCAAATAAAACCTAATTTGCATCCTCCCATTAATAAAGTTTGGCAGCCAATCATAGATCGAAGCATTTGGGGGTCTGTAACTTACACAACATGGCTAAAGGCCTGATCACATGTTGTCTGTCAACACATACACACACCTGTCTCTGGTATATGGGTGGGTACCTGCAGGGGGCGCTGTTTGCTCCTTTCACACCAAGAAGGAGTCAATCTGGAAATTACCTGGCCGGAGGGGGTTTTGCGTAACGCGGTTGCTGTGCGTCATCTGTGGTTTGGAGATGTCACTCGTTTCTGTGCTGAGATATATTACATAAACTCTTGCAAGTCAGTGAATTGGCCATGGAGCGAGCTTGGGATGAGTACAAGCTTCTCCTCTTTAGCATTCCTGTAGTAAGTGCAAGGACTTCAGCTGCAGAGTTCTCTCTTCCTCCAGTTATTGAGGATGTGGCAAAATATTCACCAGTGTTGCACCATGAATAATAAGGATTTTGTGTTACACTTCTGGAACACATTGCAGAATAAAACTTTTTCTCACTTTCTTTTTCCCATTCCTATAACTAACTCCCCTTCCAAAACTCTGTGCTACACAAAAATATTGCTGCTATATCATACAGAATAACCGATAAAGATTAAGGGCCAAATTTACTAAACTGTGGAAAAGTGGAGATGTTGCCCATAGCAATGAATGAGATTCTAGCTCTCACTTTCCTATTACATACTAGAGAAGGTCAGCTCAAATCTGATTGGGTGCCATGGGCAACATCTCCACTTTTCCTTTGCTGCAGCTTAGTAAATCTGACCCTAAATGTAACATCTTTCAGAAGAGCTAGAATCTGATTGGTTGCTAATAGCAACATCTACATGTAACTTGTGTGGAAACAAACAACATTGTATAGAGTGCTGATCGCTGTTTTAAGTCGTCAGCCTCTGGCAGCTTCTATCAAGCAGCGGTCTGGCCCAGCTCCACCCCCAGTCTCACTTGGCTCCGCCTAGTCCCACGCATCCAGACTCTGGCCCCTGGTCAATGCAATAGTTAAGTAGAAGGAGGATTCCCTAATGTCCTGTATATGGTGTTTCCTGTTGTAGGGGAGTTGTTATGACACTGTTGCATCCACCTCTCCTTCCATTTTATCCCATGTTCTCCCAATTCTTTTTCTATTGCAGAAGAATCTGTTTCCTCGAAACGCGTTGTTCACAAGTCATCTTAACATGAGTTTGTCCTCAGTATGGATTTGGTCACTCGGGGTCTTCCTTCTCGTGGATCAATGTCATGGCATGTTCCTACAAAATTCCACCTTCCTGGAGAACCTTCTGAGCAGATACCAGGACAATTCTCCTCATTCTAGAAGCCGAAGAGCCATCTCCAGGTCCGATAAGGAGGAAATTCTGCAACTTCACAACAAGCTCCGAGGACAGGTCCATCCTTCAGCATCCAACATGGAGTACATGGTGAGTCCAGCATCCGCAGATCATCGCTCAGGTCAATGGAATAGTCACTTGTGGCATCTAAACTGGCACCTTATTCTATATGTATATGTTTTGGGTCTTCTGTAGGTTGTTGCAATGACGCAATGTGTAGCTAGCTTGTTGTGGTGGTGTAATATCATGTGTGGTGTAGGTGTGACAAGCGTGACACTGGTGTATAGTCTATATCCAGGCCTGGACAATCTGGGGCTCTCCTGGGTGCTTTGAAACTAAAAGCCCAACATTATCTAACCGCATGGACGCATCTGACATCTATCCTGCGAAACGCGTGTTGTTGTTTAGCTGCACTCCTGTTACCCCTACACATTGCTGATTCCATACTTTCCAGGGCATCCTTTTAAAACCACAGCTAGAAATATTAGCCCCAGGGGCAAAAATAAAAATTGGCGCCCCCTACAATAAATCAGTAACCAATTTATCCTTAAATATTAGCCCTTGCGCAAATGGGGGGCACAGCGGCGCGGCGTTCCTAGCCTCTAACGCAGCGTGATCGGATCTTAGGATCTGGTCCAAAGATATTTCATATTTTTCATTGTCTAAGTTATTGGAACAGTGTCTCAGACCCTCCACCATGACCCATTCCAGCAGATACACACAACTCCGCTCCTGAGCTTCCAACTGTCACTCACCTGGTTTTAATGAATCAACCAATGTTTGAGAAACATTTTTTCGAGTCAACACAGGTGGTTACCATAGTAACCGGTTGTTGGAATCTCAGGAGCAGAGTATTGTGTACCTCGTGGAATGAGTCATGTTAGAGGGTCTGGTGACAACAAAGTTTTGAGCACACAAATTACAAATCATTAGACACTGATCAAGAGACAAAGATCAGAATGGGAGCAAGCGTTTCTTTCATGATTTTGATATAATAATATTCTCAGTTTTTAATATACATTCAAACTAATAAAGATGAAAAATAAAAACTTTTTAAAAACTTGTTTACGAAACAGCGCCTGTCCCCCTTTCTCGTCCCCCAGCTGGTGCAGGGTGCTATATTTTTAAAGTATAAGACATCCAGCTAAGCAAGCTGGGATTTGTAGTTTCCCAATACATGGAGGGCCGCTGGTTGGACAGGCCTCGTATAGGCTCTATGTTTATTTTGTAACACGGGTCCAAGGGACCATGTAACATGCTCAGTGTCACGTTTGGTCAAGTCATCTATCCGATTTATCAACCACGAAATGTATGCCGTTGGTATGGAACTACTAGTCCCATCATGCATCTTATTAAGCAATGTTCCAGCTGTACATGCAAAGAATATTTCTGCTCTTTCACGCTTGCAGACCGGAATGTGGCTTCATCCTGGGAGGATTTGGAGCAGATGATTTTTGGATTTAGGGAGTTTGCTTTGAATTGTCTCTCTCTGAGGGTGTTCAGGGGTCATGAGAGTGAAGACACTATAGACATGTCCAGCGTTGATGGTGGATTCCTCAACCTCTTGCAACATGATATTATTGGTCAATAATTTGGTGACAGGATCACATCTGATCCTCTCCGTCCTAATTACAGTGAGGTGTACAGTAAATGTCAGGATTTCATTTACCAGGACATTTTCGATGGATTGAGAACTCCTTTAGGCTGGTACGGATAATCCCAGAGGCCGGACGCTGCATTATTTTTATTTATACTTTATATTGGAAGAAGAAGCATGTGATCTGTCCGGTATAACTCCTGCCTTTATTTACTTTCTAGACAGCTGTCAGGCAATGCGTAATGCAATGTATGGGTACTTGAAAGAAGGGGGAGGGTATAAGGGAACCTAATCCAGATGATGTTGCAGTGCATGAATCCAGATGGGTCTCTCCCAGCTGCTCAACATCCTAGACCAGATACAGAGTGTAAAAATAAGAGGAAATCAGGTGGAAAGTTACACCAGGGCTAAACCATGTTGAATTGCAGAGGAGACAAATTTAATCTGTTGGAAACAGTATTAGAGATGAGAGATGATGTCTCCTAGTACAAGTATAAATAACAGTGTAATAGTAACGCTGGTCAGTATCTGTGTAATAATATAATATAATAATAATATAATAATAGTATTAGAGATGAGAGGTGATAAATAACAGTGTAATAGTAAAGCTGGTCAGTATCTGTGTAATAATATAATAATAATATAATAGTATTAGAGATGATAGGTGATAAATAACAGTGTAATAGTAACGCTGGTCAGTATCTGTGTAATAATATAATATAATAATAATATAATAATAGTATTAGAGATGAGAGGTGATAAATAACAGTGTAATAGTAAAGCTGGTCAGTATCTGTGTAATAATATAATAATAATATAATAGTATTAGAGATGATAGGTGATAAATAACAGTGTAATAGTAACGCTGGTCAGTATCTGTGTAATAATATAATATAATAATAATATAATAATAGTATTAGAGATGAGAGGTGATAAATAACAGTGTAATAGTAAAGCTGGTCAGTATCTGTGTAATAATATAATAATAATATAATAGTATTAGAGATGATAGGTGATAAATAACAGTGTAATAGTAACGCTGGTCAGTATCTGTGTAATAATATAATATAATAATAATATAATAATAGTATTAGAGATGAGAGGTGATAAATAACAGTGTAATAGTAAAGCTGGTCAGTATCTGTGTAATAATATAATAATAATATAATAGTATTAGAGATGATAGGTGATAAATAACAGTGTAATAGTAACGCTGGTCAGTATCTGTGTAATAATATAATAGTATTAGAGATGACA
>WWET01001313.1:257449-276383 GCA_011038615.1 Limnodynastes dumerilii | reverse complement strand
TAGGAATGCTAATGATCGCCATGGTTTCCATGGCGATCATTGCATTAGTAAATGGTGATGCCTTCATTTTCAGGTGAAAACGGTCTTGATCTCCTGAAAATGAAGTTATCACCATTTAGTACATGTAGCCCATAGTGTCTTAGTTACATTTACGCACCTAAGAAGCCGGAGCTTCCATAAACCCCAAAAAGTTTAATAAATAAAGGCAGCCCACTGAATACCCCTTACCCTTTACCCCTTACCCCTTACCCTTTACCCCTTACCCTTTAACCCTTACCCTTTACCCCTTACCCTTTACCCCTTACCCTTTAACACTTACCCTTTACCCCTTACCCTTTACCCCTTACCCATTACCCCTTGTTCCTTACCTTTTACCCCTTACACCTTACCCCTTACCCTTTACCTTACTCACTGTTTTTTCTTGAGCTGTCACATGTGACATCCACCATCTGGCTGCATAAACAGCATATCTTGTAAGGCCGAGAGCAGCCCTTCCTTCATCCTCCTCCAGCGTTTCATAGGAAACAGGGAGAATCCCAGCTGGAATGGTTTCTGTACAGTCATTAATGACATAACCAGGAGTTATATGGTCTAAAGACGCTGGCTCTCATTATAGAAAGTAACAGGAGGCGCTATTAGGAACTCCAGCAAATATTAAAGTAACATTATAATGGTCTTTGCCGTGTGCTTAACATAAACACATATGATAGGACGCAGACGTGCAACTAGAAGGGGTGCAAGGGGTGTGGCTGCTATGGGGCCCGAAGGAGAGGGAGGGGCCTGTGGCAGCTGCTCCCCCTGCACTGTGAGAAAGCTGACAGAGGCTGACAGCTTGGAACAGTGCTCGGCGCTCCATGTAGGAGTATTAAGCTGTAGCGCTCTGCAGTCATACATGGAGTGCTGAGCGCAACCTCTGACAGCTTCTTTCACACAGATGGGCCTGATCAACCCCGCACCCAATGCCACACAGCTCCACCCAGTATTGCAAATCCAGACTTGGGCCCGCCTCCTTGGTATTGTGCCCAAGCCTGTCACGTTCAGCCCCTGATAGGATGAAATATTGGCACCCTTTCAACTTAGCACCAACCACCCATGTGGCACACCCCTAGCAAACAGCACTGACTACCAGTCCCATCATGCTTTGCTAAGTGGAAACATGCTGGGAATTGTAGTTTTATAACATCTAGAGTACCATAGGGTGCCTTATGCCTGTTATAGGGCATCTTTATTCTTCGCTTAGGGTGGGTGGAATTATTGAAGTCTATACCCATGGTTTACAGTTGTATGTATGTTTAAAACAAGCCCAGCTTAATATCCCGAAACGCGTCGAGATGACATTTTTTGTTCAACTTAAAATGAAGTCCTGTATATGAAGGTGAGGTTTTTTTTGTCAAGCTTTTAGTCTCCGGAGAGCCAAGGGAAACTTTTATACTCATAGACTCACTCATCCTTCATAATGAGAGTCATGTGAGGGGACGAGAGAAGGGATGAACGTTACTGTGAATGAAATGCTCTGTGGGTGACTAATTTTAATCCACCAAACATCAAACAGGCTCCATCGTCCACACAAACCTTCTGGGGTCTCATCCTTTCATGTGACTGGAAAGTCTGGTTGTAGTTTGCAACACGGGGAAAAGTCTTGGTGGTTTATCTTGTGTTTTTTTTGCAGTCGTTCAAATGGAAATATGAATTAAATAATGGCAATATATGGTGGAGATTTAATATAATGGTCCGGATTCACAGTAACGTAGTTTTTGTCTTAGGTACATTGTTTTAAGAATTGAGCTAAGATGAAAACTACGTTACAGTTAATCCAGACCTATGTAGCTGCAGGTACAGGTGTACGTGTGTCTGTATTCTTTATGGTCTATAATAACCTGTAATACATTGTCTGCAGACTTGGGACGATGAACTGGAGAGGTCTTCCGAAGCCTGGTCTCAGGAGTGTATGTGGGAGCACGGTCCAGCCAGCCTGCTCATGTCTATCGGACAGAACCTGGCGGTGCACTGGGGAAGGTAAGTAGTTATAATAAGCTGTTATACTCTATTTGTACACTACAAACTGTCCAGTCCAGGATAATCTGATGGTGGATTCCAGTGTTACGCTGGCTACACGCTATAATGATTCATTTTTGTGTGGTGTTATAGCATGTTCATGCAAACCACATGCTCCAGATGCTGCTGGACTTCTCGTATCAGGATTAGCGCAGGGTGTTGCAGAGATAGTGTGTACCCACTATGTGATGTCAGAGCGTTATACATTGTATAGATTGTAACCGCCATTAATCCTCCAATTATCATGCACATAGTGTAATACGCAGAAATGGTAATGTCCGGGAAAACGTTGCTGCCGATCATGTCATCAACAGTAATTTGGACAATCGTCAGAAATATGTGACACAAAGTAGCCACCATTATTTCATTGTTTTGCCATTCAGTACAGTCAATGTTACATTTTACAGGACTCAGAATACAATTAATTACAGTTTCAATAAAAACAGTGTTATGTAGCAAGACAAGACTATCCCACCGCTGCCACCGTTATAACAGGACTATCCCAACGCTGCCACCGTTATAACAGGACTATCCCACCGCTGCCACCGTTATAACAGGACTATCCCACCGCTGCCACCAGTTATAACAGGACTATTCCACCGCTGCCACCAGTTATAACAGGACTATTCCACCGCTGCCACTAATTGTAACAGGACTATCCCACTACTGCCACCGTTATAACAGGACTATTCCACCGCTGCCACCAGTTATAACAGGACTATCCCACCTCTGCCACCAGTTATAACAGGACTATCCCACCACTGCCACCAGTTATAACAGGATTGCAGGTTTTTGAAGCTCCTGACCGTCGTCCTATTAGGTTTCACTAGTTGCCACAAGATACAGCTTTTTCCAATTTACTCCAATATAGCTCCTACACTTGGATATAAGGGTTCCCTCTTACAGCCTGTAACGAATGTCACTGTCACCTCCCACTGCGCTGTAGAGATTGTCACTAGTCAGAGGTACAAATGATAAGATCTTGCTGCAGAATACACAATGTTACATCATAAGGTGCAATAAACATCAATGAGCTTGAAACTAAAATGTTTTTTTTTTTGAATTTACATCTAAAATGTTGTTTCTTTCCGCTTTAAGATATCGTTCTCCTGCATTTCATGTCCAATCCTGGTATGATGAAGTCAAGGATTACACATACCCTTACCCCCACGAGTGTAAGCCCTACTGCCCAGAACGATGCTCTGGACCCATGTGCACCCATTACACCCAGGTAAATTATGACCTCGAGGACTGTGTATGTTATGCCCCCTCCCTTCCGTGCCAACATCCATTCTTTCAAAGCTGCACATTGCAAGCTCAGTGCTGCCATCTTGTGTTTAAGGCTGTACTGTTGGTCTCTTCTGGGACTTACAGTTCCCCCCACCCATAAGCCCCCATCACACTATCACAGACCGTAATATTTATGGTGATATTTTGTCTTAAAGGACATTTTATCAGTTTCTACAAATTCGCCAGTTGAGATATCTGGCTAAATACAGGTTCTCATCGTACCTGAACCGAGACCACAGAGGTTCTGCAGCAGCTTAGATGTCTGACATTAGTCCCGACCTCCCATCAAGACCCCTAAGCCAGCGACCACAGCACCATCATCTCGCAGCGAAGACGCGAATGAACGGGCCGCTGTTAACAATGTTTTCCTTACCCGTCTTTTCCATCTCCAGATTGTCTGGGCCACAACCACTAAAGTGGGCTGTGCGGTGAATGTCTGCAAGAGGATGAACGTTTGGGGAGAGATCTGGGAGAACGCCGTATACCTGGTCTGCAACTATTCCCCCAAGTAAGACCTGTGGGCTTGTATCTCAAGGGCCGACAGAAAAACGTTTTCACTTAAGCTGCTACAAACAGACCTTTCATTGCCGGCCCTATAGATGGAAAATAGTTCACCTGGCGTCAGCTCCTCTTCCCGTCCTCCCATGTCGTAGGCTCGATGTTCATGTGGAAACATCTAAATTTAATTGAAATGTGTGGGGGGGGGGGGCTCACACACAAAACAAAAAGCAATCGATATTCACAGAGGACACGTACGATGACAATGTCTGCCGGGGTTGGGTTAATGGTTTCTATAAAGGGAAAATAAAATGCTAATCTTGTTTTAAGTGCTGAGTCTTCTCTGCTTTAAAGTTTCTCACTTACTATTCATTCACAGAGGCGAAGCCCAGGTCAGCCGTGCCTTGCCCACAATCTGTCATCACCGAGGCACAGTGTGGGCATTCATAACCTCCCCGCTCTCAGCTCCGTGGGCCTGAGAGGCCGGGAGCACAGAGGAGGCTTATGACAGATAAGTGCTATTGATCATAATCCCCCGCTTGTTTCCCTTTTTCAGGGGGAATTGGATCGGGGAAGCTCCATATAAGAACGGGAGACCCTGCTCCGAGTGCCCACCGAGCTACGGAGGCAACTGCAAGAATAATCTCTGCTACAAAGGTAACTTGCCCTTTCTTTACACCCTGCTGCAAGATTCCAGAAACGCCTTTACACTATGGAAGCCACTTATCCGGGTCTGCACCTCACAAGTGCGACAGCTAAAAAAAAATCCCTCATGCAGGAAGTGTGCAAAGGTCAAGGTTGCCGGATCTCCCGGAAAATCCGGGAGACTCATGAAATTTGGCCAGTTCTCCCGGTATCCAGGGAGAGCCGTCAAATCTCCCGCAAGCCCTGACCCCCTAACAATCACAACTGTAATCCCTAGAGTTACTAGGGGTGGGCGGGACTGGATGATGTCATCAAGCCCCGCCCATCCCCCTGGAACACTAGAGATTACATGAGTGATTGACGGGGGCGGGGCTTAATGGTGTGATTTGCAGATCTGATTGGTCCTCAGTTCTGAGCATGTGCAGTAGACAATCACACAGAGGAATGTCACGTCTTCTGGCACACGCTCACCTGTGGATTGGGCTTGGAGTGTGCACCCCCCCACCCCCCAAAAAAAAATTAAGTAATCTGGCACTCCAATCCTGAGATCACACAATGTTCCTGCGGTGATTAGGAGGGAATTTAAGATATTTCCCCATTCATTATAACTTTTGTGCAACAAAATAATAAAGTTACTTGCCAATACATTTTATTTTTTTTAAAGTCTCTTAATGACTTTATTACATTAATCAATATCGTTCCGCAATCGTCACGTGTATCCCTATACTTTTTCTGTGTGGAATTATTCTGCTCCCTTCCAGCATGCTGCAAATCCATTGAAATTTGTCCCACTAAAAGAAGCAGTGTTAGAGCGTGTCTTAATGACATCATAGAAAGCCGTCTCTTTTATGAAATAAGCGGCATCTTAGTCTGGCCTCATCAAGTCTAGCTGTATTGCTGGAAATGATGAAGTGCCATTTCAGGGAAGGCCGTTCCCCTCTGTTGCTGTGGCAGCCCGGAGGTGTGAAGAAGCAGGATTGTCCGAGCTGGAAATACTTGTCAATTGACTGTTCTGAAGACGGTTCAACTTTAATTTTCATTTCCCTGAAACTGAGCGATGATCATTTGGGAAATATAGTGTTTAATCAGCTGGTAAAGCTCTTAGTTTGGGGGGGGAACGGCTCCGTTTTACTGAACCAACGAGCCAAGAGACAATGTGTAGATCTCTGGCTGGCATCGGTGGCTGCCCGGCAACCAAATATTTAAGGGTTATTGATGTTCCATGACGAAAAGCAAAATCATCCTATAAAACCTGTAACCAGGGTCCAGACATAAACCTTCATCATTGGGGGATTGCGTGTATACTTCACCTACTGGTCCCTCATGCAATTCCCATTAAGAAGACCTTATTGGCAAAAATATGCCTCAAGGTTTATGAGGTGCAAAAAAATAAATGTGAAGAATATAAGACGTCTCTCTGGTGATTGGCATTGAGGAATCAGTGATTGAAAATGTTGATTTTGATATTTTTCTTCTATTCAAACTGTTCAAGAAGTTTCCAAAATGGGCCCAATTTGGTCCCAGAAGTGATCTAATGTTGGTGCCTTCCATTTCTCTGCCATTTTTTTTCTTCCTTTGGTGAGTATTTGTAACCTTGCAAGTTAGGAGTTTGCAAACGATTGGAACGATCATCATTGTTTAACTCTAAATTATTCAAATTTTAAAGGGATTTTGGCTTTTTTTTTTAAATTGGATGGCAAAAGTGATTTGCCCTGACTGAATTTATGAAGTCAACCCTGTCTATGGTTTCTAAAGATTGTTATAAGGGTTATAACGAGATACAAGATACAAGATTTTATGGGTTATATTCACAGATCCCTTTTTTTGCGTGGCGGCACGTACTTGTGAATCGCACTTTGGGACATACAGCGGAGGGGCGTGGTTGAAATCTGTACGGACAAAGTTACGTGAAAGTGGGCGGGGGGAGGCGTTTAAAGACCGTTTGAGGGCGCGGTTAGCTACATACGCACGTCCGGAAGTATTATACGCACGTAAATGTACACGTAGAGATAAGTGTGCTCTATGGAGGCGGGAGTCAACGAAAACCCGTCCGTGTGAGGAGTGTTACCCTGCCACGTACGTGCGTATAATTGCGTACCTTTAACTAACGGATCTGTGAATACAGCCCTATATCTCTATCATTTATAAGGTGAAGTACAGCTTTGTCAGTGGGCCAGATTCACTAAGCTGCGGATTTGGAAAAGTGGAGATGTTGCCCATAGCAACCGATCATATTCTAGCTCTCACTTCCTTTTTACATACTAGAGAAATGTCCGCTAACACTTGGGGACATACAGCGGAGGGGCGTGGTTGAAATCTGTACGGACAAAGTTACGTGAAAGTGGGCGGAGGGAGGCGTTTAAAGACCGTTTGAGGGCGCGGTTAGCTACATACGCACATCCGGAAGTATTATACGCACGTAAATATACACGTAGAGATAAGTGTGCTCTATGGAGGCGGGAGTCAACGAAAACCCGTCCGTGTGAGGAGAGTGTCATGGGTGTTACCCTGCCACGAACGTGCGTATAATTGCGTACCTTTAACTAACGGATCTGTGAATACAGCCCTATATCTCTATCATTTAGAAGGTGAAGTACAGCTTTGTCAGTGGGCCAGATTCACTAAGCTGCGGATTTGGAAAAGTGGAGATGTTGCCCATAGCAACCGATCATATTCTAGCTCTCACTTCCTTTTTACATACTAGAGAAATGTCCGCTAAAATCTGATTGGTTGCTATGGGCAACATCTCCACTTTTCCAAACCCGCAGCTTAGTAAATCTGGCCCCAATGTTTCTATTCGCTAGAGATCATTGCGGTCTATTAGCTAAAGCACTAAGAAACACAAAAAAACAAAAGACATCTTAATAAACTAATGAAAACGAGATTACAAACAAATTATAAAAAGATTTCCAAATCAACAAAACTTTCCAAAAATGAACAATTTGACTTTTCCTCAAAGCTGGATCACATTATTTCTGAGAAAAGACGCCGTGTTGTACTACTTTTTATTGGACGACCCCCATGGTAACCTAAATTTAAACCCGTTGCCAAAAGAATTGTGAGTCATTTTACTCAAACAGGATGTTCCATTCACAGTTTTCAATTCTTGGATGTCCTGGTATCAGAGGGAGATTAACTCATAACAATTACTACAGACACATGTCTTGCGTTTATCAGCCTTGAAATCTGAAGGTTTGTTGTGTAGGTCCGGATTCACGGTTACGTAGTTTTCATCTTCCGTACGTTGTTTTAAGAATTGCGCTACTATCCATATGTAGTAGCTTATTTATGCTATCTACGTTCCATTTCTGTACGTAGATTGCGTAAAGCGCGGTCTAAAGACAGAAATGGTACGTAGATAGCGTGAATACGATACTACACATGCGTAGAAGCTTAATTCTTAAGACAACGTACGTGAGACGAAAAACTACGTAACTGTGAATCCGGGCCGTAGATAGTTAAATATTGATCTGTTTTCGTCTGTAGGTGACAAAAAAGCTGGAACGGTGGAGACGGATGAAACAAACGAAATCGAGTCTCCTCGTGTCCCCGAAGAAACGCACATCTGGGTCCACGAGAAGATCAACAAGCCCAAAGTAGTGCCCAAAACAGTGCAACCAGCGTCAGACAACCTGATGAGTAAGCAAATGCGTTGTACCGTACAGATCCCTGTGTAATAACGTATTCACAAGCAAGACAGCTCCTGAAATCATTAAAAGGCTCCTTGACTGGCTTATATAATCAGTGTCCAGGCCCTCCACATGGTGTAATGTGTTTAGCACTGAATGTAAATGTTTCATGTCAAATTTGCTAAATGTTTAGAGTCCGGAAAAAGATTTTTGGCCTTAGCCCCAATGGCTCCTGAGATGAGTTATGCATTTTCCAGTCACAGTTTACATTTTGTAGTTATTTGGATTAAATATGGAGTCTAAATCCATGTAGGTGATCCATTCCTCATGTTCAGGTAACAGTCAAGAAAGTAATAGGCATAAAAAAATAAAAATGTAGTAGTTTTTAATACATCTGCTTCATACACATAATAGCAACCAATGAAATGACTAGGAACCGATGATGTCACTGAGAATGCAACTTATCCAGTGACTAGGAAGAATACAGCCTATGCAGTCAGTAAGTGCCAGTGACATCACTGAGAATGCAGCCTATCCAGTCACTAGGAGCTAGTGACATCACTGAGAATGCAGTCAATCCAGTCACTAGGAGCCTGTGACATCACTGAAAATGCAGTCAATCCAGTCACTAGGAGTCATTGACATCACTGAGAATGCAGCCTATCCAGTCACTAGGAGTCATTGACATCACTGAGAATACAGCCTATCCAGTCACTAGGAGCCAGTGACATCACTGAGAATGCAGCCTATCTAGTCACTAGGAGTCATTGACATCACTGAGAATGCAGCCTATCCAGTCACTAGGAGCCAGTGACATCACTGAGACTGCAGCCTATACAGTCACTAGGAGCCAGTGACACTGGGAAGACTGCATTCTATGTATATATTGTATGTATTCAGCTGAGTGGAGGTGATACACAGTATGCACTTGTAATGCACTTGTCTCTTTTTGTTCCACCAATGTCATATTTTGCTTTCTCAGCTCAAGTGATCAAATGTGATACAAAGATGAGAGACAAGTGCAAAGGAAGCACCTGCAACAGGTAATCTTTAATATATTTACCCCAATTGTTACCCCACGCAGGGCTTATAACAGAAATAAATATTCCCTCCATTCTCCCTCTGGCTATAAGCCTGCATTACGCTGGTGTCAGTATCCGTGTCAGGTTGTCTGCAGTCTGGGAATAGGAGTCTTCCTATAGGTTACACATATATGTCAGATTCCCTCCTGATCCCTGGAAAGAGGAATCTTGATATATTACTTTCAATGATTTCTTTGCACTTTAATACACTATAATCTTTGTTTAATACAATCCTTTTACATAATACTACATAATACTTTAAGATTAATGTAAAGGATTCAATCAACATTGTTTAATAGTACTAATAGTTTAAGTATTCTGCAAACAGCCATAGTGAAGTAGAGTAGAGTCATTATAGGATAATCCTGAGTAATCATTTAATATTATATTGTAACTCTCTATAGGTTTGTTTATTATAAACCACAATGGTAACAGTAAGGACTGGTGTAAGGGGGACTTTGTCAGCCAATAGAATGCCTCATGTTCCTTGGCAAACACTCATTTCTAGTGACTTGATTGGCTGCAGTCACCATAGGGAAGGTCTGGCCAACCAGTGGCTTGCCAGGTGTTGTGAAACTACGTGTCCCAGCATGCTTTGTCAGGTATCCGCTATGACTATGCAGTTAAAGCATGCTGGGACTTGTCGTTTCACAACACATGGAGAGATACAGGTTGACCAGGTTCCCTGTTGTGTAGTACATTGATTGCACAAAATGGCTGCCTATGTATGACAGTGACAAATACAACATTTTAGTTTGTAACAGAATATCTATAAATCCCCAGTCAGTCCTAATCCCTAACACTTCCTCCACACCAACTTGGTAGCTCTTTGCAGACCCTCCAACATGACCCATTCCACCAGCTACAAAAAAATCCGCTCCTTAGCTTCCAAATGTCACTCCAGTGTTTTTTTTTTATTGAAATAACTGATGTTTCTCTTCCGCAAAGGGGGTTACCATAGTAACTCATTGTTGGAAGCTCAGAAACAGAGTATTTGCACCTAGTGGAATGGGTCATGTTGAAGGGTCTTCTTTCTTTGGTGCCCCGTCTCAGTTATCTCATCCTGGCATTCTCTGGGCAATGCCCCTCTTGGCACTATAATGACATTCCAAGCAGTAGAGTTGGAATTACGGAGTCAACATTCTCCGCTTATCCGCAAGGGAACAATCGCTGGAGGCAAAACACTCCCAAAATGTACTGATGGTGTGTAAATAAACCTAATGTGGTCACCAGGAAGATCTGTCCATGCAAAGCTCCATTTATTCCATTCATATGTATTAAACACACGGGAGATAACTGGCTTCTGTTAGGGACGTAGAATCTGTTGTTACCATAGTGACATAACAGAGTTGCTGCGCAATGAAGGCGTTTAGTCACCAGTGCTGAGTCACGGGCAATGTATGGAGCTGCTGGCTTAATGCATTGATTGTTATATGAATCATTTTATAGATTCAGTGGTTTTTGGTTGTGGAGATGGGAAAATAAACAGAGTGTACTTGTAACGCTCCACGACTTAAGATAACACAGGGATCCTGAAAAACAGATGGAGCGTCGTCTCCTCGGGCCTCAGGCTCAGGGTCTGTCGAGTTTACAGCCTGATGCACTAAGTACGAGTTTATTTAATTTAATTTTAGTTAATAATTGGAGTAGATCCATCCTATTCATGGTGAAGAGATCATAAATTTCATAACAAGCATTAATGAATAGAAAAGTCCATTGTCCAACGTGTTTTATCCACTAGGAGGGAACTTCTACAATCTATATATTTATATTCCCAGGAAAAATCCAGTCCGCAAAATCTCTATGTCCTACAGATTTACGCTTCTCAACTTTTTTTTGGGGGGGGGAGGGGGAGTACCAGTTACCCACTAAGGCATCATGTGAAGTACCACTGTGCAGATCATGTAGACACATACCCAATACCAAACCTCCCAACTCCCCCTCGATTCCAGCGGGACAATCCCGATATCGAATGACTGTGAAATAAGCGGAGTTAGGGCGGTACCAGGATGGGGCTTATTTGTTTGGTTTTTGGTTTTGCTAATGTTGGAAGGTATGATGAAAGATATTAAACAATATAAACAATGATGTTAAACAATATAGTAGTAATAACAAGTAAAAAACCCAATATGTAGGTATAAACGCTGTATTACTCTTCCAGGTATCACTGTCCTCCAGGATGTGCAAATAAGAAGGCCAAAGTTTTTGGGACTCTATTTTATGACAGTGTAAGTATATTGCGGAGAATATCTTTTTGTAAAACGTGAGGCAGTGGATCAGTACATGTGTTTGTTGCTTAGAGTAGTTTATTTTAGCCACCAGACCAGAGCCAGCCATTTTAGTCACCAGGCCAGAGGCAGCCATTTTAGACACCAGGCCAGAGGCAGCCATTTTAGCCACTTGGCCAGAGGCAGCCGTTTCATCCATCAGGCCAGAAGCAGCCATTTTAGCCACTAGGTCAGAGGCAGCCATTTTAGCCACCAGGCCAGAGCTAGCCATTTTAGCCAATAGGACAGAGGCATCTGTTTTATCCACCAGGCCAGAGGCAGCCATTTTAGCCACTGATTCATGAAATGCAGGTGAGTGACAGTTGGATGATCAGGAGCAGAGTATTTTGTACCTGGTGGAATGGGTCATGTTGGAGAGCAGACCTTCCAACATGACCCATTCCATTAGGTACAATTTAATCTGCTCCTGAGTTTCCAACTGTCATTCGCCTGGCATAAATAAATTAACTGATATTTAAATAAGGATTTGCTCATAGTAACTGACAGTTGGAAACTGAGGAGCAGAGTATTTTGTACCTAATGGAATGGGTCATGTTGGAGGGGTCATTTTCACTCTTGTCTTTCTGCAAACCAACTCTGCAAACCAACTCTGCAAACCAACTCTGCAAACCAACTCTGCAAACCAACTCTGCAAACCAACTCTGCAAACCAACTCTGCAAACCAACTCTGCAAACCAACTCTGCAAACCAACTCTGCAAACCAACTCTGCAAACCAACTCTGCAAACCAACTCTGCAAACCAACTCTGCAAACCAACTCTGCAAACCAACTCTGCAAACCAACTCTGCAAACCAACTCTGCAAACCAACTCTGCAAACCAACTCTGCAAACCAACTCTGCAAACCAACTCTGCAAACCAACTCTGCAAACCAACTCTGCAAACCAACTCTGCAAACCAACTCTGCAAACCAACTCTGCAAACCAACTCTGCAAACCAACTCTGCAAACCAACTCTGCAAACCAACTCTGCAAACCAACTCTGCAAACCAACTCTGCAAACCAACTCTGCAAACCAACTCTGCAAACCAACTCTGCAAACCAACTCTGCAAACCAACTCTGCAAACCAACTCTGCAAACCAACTCTGCAAACCAACTCTGCAAACCAACTCTGCAAACCAACTCTGCAAACCAACTCTGCAAACCAACTCTGCAAACCAACTCTGCAAACCAACTCTGCAAACCAACTCTGCAAACCAACTCTGCAAACCAACTCTGCAAACCAACTCTGCAAACCAACTCTGCAAACCAACTCTGCAAACCAACTCTGCAAACCAACTCTGCAAACCAACTCTGCAAACCAACTCTGCAAACCAACTCTGCAAACCAACTCTGCAAACCAACTCTGCAAACCAACTCTGCAAACCAACTCTGCAAACCAACTCTGCAAACCAACTCTGCAAACCAACTCTGCAAACCAACTCTGCAAACCAACTCTGCAAACCAACTCTGCAAACCAACTCTGCAAACCAACTCTGCAAACCAACTCTGCAAACCAACTCTGCAAACCAACTCTGCAAACCAACTCTGCAAACCAACTCTGCAAACCAACTCTGCAAACCAACTCTGCAAA
This sequence comes from Limnodynastes dumerilii, assembly GCA_011038615.1. NCBI lineage: Eukaryota > Metazoa > Chordata > Amphibia > Anura > Limnodynastidae > Limnodynastes > Limnodynastes dumerilii. The sequence goes on along the minus strand of WWET01001313.1, from coordinate 263,325 downwards.
CCAACTCTGCAAACCAACTCTGCAAACCAACTCTGCAAACCAACTCTGCAAACCAACTCTGCAAACCAACTCTGCAAACCAACTCTGCAAACCAACTCTGCAAACCAACTCTGCAAACCAACTCTGCAAACCAACTCTGCAAACCAACTCTGCAAACCAACTCTGCAAACCAACTCTGCAAACCAACTCTGCAAACCAACTCTGCAAACCAACTCTGCAAACCAACTCTGCAAACCAACTCTGCAAACCAACTCTGCAAACCAACTCTGCAAACCAACTCTGCAAACCAACTCTGCAAACCAACTCTGCAAACCAACTCTGCAAACCAACTCTGCAAACCAACTCTGCAAACCAACTCTGCAAACCAACTCTGCAAACCAACTCTGCAAACCAACTCTGCAAACCAACTCTGCAAACCAACTCTGCAAACCAACTCTGCAAACCAACTCTGCAAACCAACTCTGCAAACCAACTCTGCAAACCAACTCTGCAAACCAACTCTGCAAACCAACTCTGCAAACCAACTCTGCAAACCAACTCTGCAAACCAACTCTGCAAACCAACTCTGCAAACCAACTCTGCAAACCAACTCTGCAAACCAACTCTGCAAACCAACTCTGCAAACCAACTCTGCAAACCAACTCTGCAAACCAACTCTGCAAACCAACTCTGCAAACCAACTCTGCAAACCAACTCTGCAAACCAACTCTGCAAACCAACTCTGCAAACCAACTCTGCAAACCAACTCTGCAAACCAACTCTGCAAACCAACTCTGCAAACCAACTCTGCAAACCAACTCTGCAAACCAACTCTGCAAACCAACTCTGCAAACCAACTCTGCAAACCAACTCTGCAAACCAACTCTGCAAACCAACTCTGCAAACCAACTCTGCAAACCAACTCTGCAAACCAACTCTGCAAACCAACTCTGCAAACCAACTCTGCAAACCAACTCTGCAAACCAACTCTGCAAACCAACTCTGCAAACCAACTCTGCAAACCAACTCTGCAAACCAACTCTGCAAACCAACTCTGCAAACCAACTCTGCAAACCAACTCTGCAAACCAACTCTGCAAACCAACTCTGCAAACCAACTCTGCAAACCAACTCTGCAAACCAACTCTGCAAACCAACTCTGCAAACCAACTCTGCAAACCAACTCTGCAAACCAACTCTGCAAACCAACTCTGCAAACCAACTCTGCAAACCAACTCTGCAAACCAACTCTGCAAACCAACTCTGCAAACCAACTCTGCAAACCAACTCTGCAAACCAACTCTGCAAACCAACTCTGCAAACCAACTCTGCAAACCAACTCTGCAAACCAACTCTGCAAACCAACTCTGCAAACCAACTCTGCAAACCAACTCTGCAAACCAACTCTGCAAACCAACTCTGCAAACCAACTCTGCAAACCAACTCTGCAAACCAACTCTGCAAACCAACTCTGCAAACCAACTCTGCAAACCAACTCTGCAAACCAACTCTGCAAACCAACTCTGCAAACCAACTCTGCAAACCAACTCTGCAAACCAACTCTGCAAACCAACTCTGCAAACCAACTCTGCAAACCAACTCTGCAAACCAACTCTGCAAACCAACTCTGCAAACCAACTCTGCAAACCAACTCTGCAAACCAACTCTGCAAACCAACTCTGCAAACCAACTCTGCAAACCAACTCTGCAAACCAACTCTGCAAACCAACTCTGCAAACCAACTCTGCAAACCAACTCTGCAAACCAACTCTGCAAACCAACTCTGCAAACCAACTCTGCAAACCAACTCTGCAAACCAACTCTGCAAACCAACTCTGCAAACCAACTCTGCAAACCAACTCTGCAAACCAACTCTGCAAACCAACTCTGCAAACCAACTCTGCAAACCAACTCTGCAAACCAACTCTGCAAACCAACTCTGCAAACCAACTCTGCAAACCAACTCTGCAAACCAACTCTGCAAACCAACTCTGCAAACCAACTCTGCAAACCAACTCTGCAAACCAACTCTGCAAACCAACTCTGCAAACCAACTCTGCAAACCAACTCTGCAAACCAACTCTGCAAACCAACTCTGCAAACCAACTCTGCAAACCAACTCTGCAAACCAACTCTGCAAACCAACTCTGCAAACCAACTCTGCAAACCAACTCTGCAAACCAACTCTGCAAACCAACTCTGCAAACCAACTCTGCAAACCAACTCTGCAAACCAACTCTGCAAACCAACTCTGCAAACCAACTCTGCAAACCAACTCTGCAAACCAACTCTGCAAACCAACTCTGCAAACCAACTCTGCAAACCAACTCTGCAAACCAACTCTGCAAACCAACTCTGCAAACCAACTCTGCAAACCAACTCTGCAAACCAACTCTGCAAACCAACTCTGCAAACCAACTCTGCAAACCAACTCTGCAAACCAACTCTGCAAACCAACTCTGCAAACCAACTCTGCAAACCAACTCTGCAAACCAACTCTGCAAACCAACTCTGCAAACCAACTCTGCAAACCAACTCTGCAAACCAACTCTGCAAACCAACTCTGCAAACCAACTCTGCAAACCAACTCTGCAAACCAACTCTGCAAACCAACTCTGCAAACCAACTCTGCAAACCAACTCTGCAAACCAACTCTGCAAACCAACTCTGCAAACCAACTCTGCAAACCAACTCTGCAAACCAACTCTGCAAACCAACTCTGCAAACCAACTCTGCAAACCAACTCTGCAAACCAACTCTGCAAACCAACTCTGCAAACCAACTCTGCAAACCAACTCTGCAAACCAACTCTGCAAACCAACTCTGCAAACCAACTCTGCAAACCAACTCTGCAAACCAACTCTGCAAACCAACTCTGCAAACCAACTCTGCAAACCAACTCTGCAAACCAACTCTGCAAACCAACCCTGCAAACCAACTCTGCAACCAACTCTCCTCCACCAGGAGGCACCCCTGTTCACGGACTTTGTTTTATTCCAGTGCACATCCAATCCCCTTGGTTCCCTTGCACCTCCTGATTCATAGACTGTTATTTTGTTCATTTCCTGTATGCACCCGTCCTTTATTAAACCCGCTCACTTCCAATTCAAGCCATCTCCATCGTATCTATCTCTGACACCCGGGACAGATCCCAAACCCCCCTTGAACGTGACAATTATCCATTTCCATTAGCTGAGGTTTCTAAATGGGAACTCCCTCCTAAGGTGTAGTCGGGCTTTCAAAACCTACTACACTTCCTGTCCCTGAGACTGCTGTTCTCAAGGTTAATACTGATAGAAAATGTGATTCATTTCTAAAAATGCTTTATTTAGCTATTGGTGCATCTCTTAGACCCATGTTAACGGTTGCATGGGTACCTAAGGCCATGGAAAAATGGTCTGAAATGCTTATACGTGATTTAAAATCCAGTTCTCCTACTGAGGATCTTATTCTTTTAGCAGAACATCTTAAAGAAGCAGCTGGGCTCATTACAGATTCGTCTTTGGATGCACTTGCTACTACTTCTAAAGCGTCTTCCTTATCAGTAGTAGTAAGGAGAATTTTGTGGTTAAGAGCCTGGCAGGCTGACTCAGATTCCAAATGTGCTTTGAAATCATTAAAGTTTGATGGTTCTGTTCTTTTTGTGGCAGAATTGGACAAAATTATTGCTCAGGCTACAGGAGGTAAGAGTTATTTTCTTCCAGTAAATCCTCCCAAATCCAGATGCCGTTTCTTTAATACTTCTTATAGACTAAATTTGTTTAGTTGTTCCTTTAAAAATAGACCTAATTATTCTAGAAGCCAGCCAGCTCAACAGGGACAATCAAAAGCTCGTCAGTCTTGGGGTCCAAAATGTCAGACTCCTAAGCCTATGGAAAATCAGAGTTCCTGACAGCTTTTCTCCTTGCTAGCTAGAGCCGGTAGGAGCTCGCCTTTAAAAATTTGTGGACGCCTGACGAGATTCTACCATCCTTGGATCCTGTCACTGATTCAACAGGGTTATGCTCCAGATTTTGAAGGCTGTGTTCCTCACAATTTTTTCACTACAGGACTTCCTCATTAGGAGGAAGTCAGAATAGCTCTCAACGATTCCATTCGGACTCTGTTATTACAGAGAGTAATTGTACCGGTTCTGGATAGTCAAAGGGGTTTAGGATTTTATTTCAACCTCTTTCTAGTCAGAAAACCAGACAGTTCTTTCTGACCCGTTTTGAATCTGAAATCCCTGAATTCCAGGCTTCGGGTACCCAGATTCAAGATGGAGTCTCTTTGTTCCATCATAAACGGAATAGAAGCTCGGGAAGTTTTAGCGTCCATAGATATTCAAGACGCATATTTACACATTCCCATAGCAGAAGACTATCAAGTTTTTCTGCGTTTTGCCATTCAGGGCAACCATTACAGTTCAGGGTGCTTGCCTTTGGTCTGGCAACAGCTCCCAGAATTTTCACAAAAGTCATGGGAGTAATGATCAGTCATTTAAGGTTGATGGGAATCAACATTGTACCTTATCTCAGCGACTTGTTGTTGAAGGGTCAGTCAAGAAACTGTTAAATCTTCTTCAGATCACAAGACCGTTCCTGAAGCAACATGGCTGGATTATCAATGGAAGAAATAATGGCCGCACATAACATTGGTGCTCACCGGAATTACAACTTCATCTACTGGCTAGACTAGCCACAGCACAACTTTCTGGCAATCCTCCAGCTGCATCTAGGTGGAATGAGTCTTTTTTTTTTTTAATTAAGGACACAGCAGCAAAGTATTGAGCCACATCCACATTTTGCGGTCTAAAAGACCGCATATACGCAATCTACGTATTGAAACGATACGCAGATTACGTACAATAGCTACTATGCATGCGCAGTAGCTATTGTTCATTGAATTACGTCCGTCTATGGAAGACGGGTGTAGTTCTGGATCTACCCCATTGTCATTGATACCCTGTATTTTACACAGATCACATCCTGTTCTGACACTATACCGGCCACATATCTGTACAGACGTTGGTGTCTAGCACATTACACACACTGCCTTGACACTGTACCAAATTATATCCTCGCTCGCATGTTCGAGGTCAATAGTTTTAGGTTGTACCTTAGTAGCTGCATGATAAGTGTTCCTTTATAGGACTTCTCATTCAGTGTGTCCATCTCAGCTATTGCCTCAAGAAGGGCTGGATACAGAATAAGTAAGGACAGGCGATTTTTATACATTACAAATGAAAATCTTCTATCTGTATATATTGTGCATGAGCAGTTAAAGGAATTCTGCATTGGACCGCATCTGTCTGAGATATGCATGGTCACTGAGTATAGGTATTTAAATTGTATAGTAAGGGCTTGGCTGAGTCCTTACACAACACACCTCACAGGGACTGCACCCTACCTTAAGTATTGTACTGGATTGTAAGTAAGGAGGGTGTATGTGCGGGTTATAGTGTGCGAGGACTGCACCATACCTTAAGTATTGTACTGAATTGTTAGTAAGGGCTTAGCCAAGGCTTTACTGTACACTTTTAATACCTATGCTCACCCACCATGTGTTTATCTCTATGTGTGGTTATGATGTGTAGTGTAAGGGGTTGCATGTGTGGTGTGTACTGTAAGCGGGTGAATGTATAGGTTGTAATGTAAGGAGGTGTATGTGTAGTGTAAGGAGGTATATGCGTGGGGTGCAGTGTAAAGGGGGTGTATGTATGGGGTGTAGTGTAGGGGGGATTTGTGTGGGGTGTAGTATAAGGGGGGTGTATGTGTGGGGCGTAGTGTAAGGGGCTGTATGTGTGAAGTGTAGTGTAAGAGGGGTATTTGTGGGGTGTAGTGCATGGTGGGGGAGAGGTATGTGCGGGTTGTATTGCAGGGTGAGGGGAGTTATGTGTGTGGTGTAGTGCAGGGTGTG